>PVIC010000353.1:5550-131164 GCA_004025085.1 Thryonomys swinderianus | reverse complement strand
AGTATATGACACAAGTTAATTCTCATTTTTACCCATATCCCTACCCCCCCACACCTCCTCACCCCCTAGATAGCATTCTTAAGATTAATTTTTAGTATTTGCTCAGTTGTGATTTTTGTCAACCTTACATCAACTAAATAGAATGATTTAGTATTATTGTTTCTTGCTAATGACTACTGGCTTTGAAGTCTAATTTTATATTTTATTTTATTTTATTTTATTTTATTTTATTTTATTTTATTTTATTGTATTTATTCAGTACTGGAGATTGAACTCAGGACCTTTCACTTGTGAGGAAGGCAGGGTGCCACTCCTGGCTCCGGTATTCACTACCCACCCTTTTCTGAACCTTACCTGGAGTTAGTACACTGGTGCCACCGTGCTAAATCCCAAGCCCAGAGGAGACTAATTTTATAGTTCATTCATGTACACATATGATTTTTGAACCACATAAAAAGCTTTGAGGCAGCACAAAGTCTTCTACAGAAGTATTTGTGCTATTTTACTTTGAATTAACAAGGTAATGTGGGCCCAATACATAATAGATTTTAGTTGTAAACTTGAAAGTGAAATTAATTGAGAATAGCAATAGGCTAAGTATGAAAAAGAAGTTATATGTTGTGGATATGTAGTCTTCAACTACACACTAAGTCTAGAGCATCAGGGAACATTAAAAAGTCTATGAGAGTATGACTTATAGAATAATACTTTTTCACCCATTTGTAATTTCCCAATTTGAGGATTATTCATGACCTTGTTAGTATCATCTAAATAGAAATGTTGAGGCTTTTCTATAGAGCCTCTGTTAGGTATAATCTCAAAGTTAAAATGTCTTGGCATTAGAAAATGAACTTAGGCATTGACAACTCAGTGACTTTTACCTTCCTATTTGAACAAAATTAAATATTGGGTCATGAGTTTAACATCTAAACCTTTTGACTTGATACCCTTAAGAACTGAGTATTCATCCTCCCACCATAGGTTGATTTTTCTTAATCATTTATACACTGTTGGTAACACACATATAGCCATTAGAAATGAGCATATCATATATAAATATATTTTGGTGAAATAAACATGTAAAAAGAATGAAGATGAAAATATATTTGGTTTTATTTGTTAACGAGTCACAGCACTCTTTGCTCTCAAACTGAGGACACATATTTGAATAACCTTCATCCACTTCAAAACCCTTGGCTTAGCACTGTGATACATAAACCCCCAAATGTGGTCTAAGTTTAGATTTTCTTCAGTACTTAGCTTTAATGGCTGTTACTGCTAGAGTAAAAGATTCCCCACAGAGATTTAAAGATAAAAATGAAAACAGACATGGTTACTATAGTATATACCTTTTTTATTCAATTGCGTGAACCATCTGGAAAGGTTTGACTTTATGACTAATCCTTATTTCATAAGCACTCAGCTAACTATAATGTAACATATAGTCACTGTTAGCAATAGAGGAAATGTATCTATATTTTGAATAACCTTAATGCTATTTTTAAAACTTATTCTTCTATAATTTTCAATTGTTTCTTTTTGAGAGTGTAGGAAGGGGGAAATCTCAACTCTACCAGTTTCGTTTTATCACTTGCATAATAGCCAACACGGTCCATCTCCACTTCTTTGCAGAGATAGAGGAGGGTATATTGGCTTAAATAGAAAAGGTAGCTTGTAAATCCATATAAGCTTGGCACATGAGAACTCAGTACGTCGCAGCAAGCAGAGTCACTGTATAACTGAGAAGGCCACCGTTCACCCCTCGGAGGTGTGGGGCCTTTACTGAGGAGGCCTTTAGCACCATATGACATTTGGGTCAAAATCCATAATACATACGAAGGTGGCTAATTTTTCTTCCATATGGAAGGGCCCATACTCTTTCCCATACCCCAGTGGATAACCTTTCTATCCTTTAAACGTATACTTCCCTTTTTGGAGACCACAAATTGAAACACTAAATCACTTTTTATTTCCTAAGAAAAGAGATCCTAGTTTCCTATAGTGAGCAGGGAGTTCTGATATTTTGGAGAAAGGAGAGATTTTCGAAGATTTTCACTATCTCCCTGCATTTTAAAGCTTGCAACTCATGAAACTATAAAGAACCCACACATTAAACCCAGAGAAAGTAGAAAGAAGGAAATACTAAAAGTGAGAACAGGAATAGCAAGACAGAAGAGAATACTAGAAAAAAATCTGCCAGGTTAAAAGGTTGGGGTATGTGTCTCAGAAGATTAATAAAATTGATTTACACCTCTATCATTAGAGGATGATTTCTTGGCCCAGATAGAAGAAGTTTACTTCAAAATTGTAATTTCCTAAACCTCTATCCAAGCTAATTCTGTTGTCAGTATGCCAGACTTTTGAAAGTCTATTTTTCATCAATGAAGTTGAAAGATCATTTTGAGAGGATAATTAGGATATCAAAATTACTGAGGGAGAGAAGATCTGGGAACATGTTGGGTCAGGTCTTCAATGGACAGTATGAGAAGGACAGGACATTTTAATCGTGATTTTTTGCATGAGAAAGATATTTTTGCTCTTCAGAAATGTAGAACATGACAACAGGATACTTTTTGCAGGGTGGGACAGTAGAGTAGGTGCATGTGTGAGCCAAGGCTCCATGGGAGGGAGGCTTTGGCGGGCGAAGGCACACAGCAGGGACTCTGCAGTTCCGTAATCGTGAAACTCCGGGAAACTAACAGCACACCAAGGAATCACACCTGTGGTTTGGTTTGGATTTTACTTGCACTGTACTGGTGCAACCTCCCACTCAGTGATTCTCAGACTCTAATGTATCCGCATATCACTTGGGCGTCATGAAAATGCAGATTTGGAGTCAGCCTGGGTGGACTTGGTGACAGGCCTACGTCTGTAGTCAATTTTAGAGCAGCCTCCATGGAATGCTGGTGCTAACGGTCTGTGAACCACACTGAGTGGAAAGATTTAACTCAGAAGCCCAAATTATCATTCTCAACAGCGAGTTATGATGATACCTATCTTCCCTGGCTTATACCCTACTAATCATATAGTGTGGAATTAGTTCTCATATTAACAAACTATGAAATTTCACCTAAGGATCCCAAGTTTCTATTACAAACTGATCTGGTCAGACATAGGTGACAAGTCTGTTCCATCACTGGCACAGGCGGCTGGAGCACAGCTGAGGCTGTCAGCTTGGAGAAGTCCTTGGCCCTGCTCTCCTCCATTCCACTGACATCTT
Source organism: Thryonomys swinderianus (assembly GCA_004025085.1). Classification (NCBI taxonomy): domain Eukaryota; kingdom Metazoa; phylum Chordata; class Mammalia; order Rodentia; family Thryonomyidae; genus Thryonomys; species Thryonomys swinderianus. The sequence continues at coordinate 127,944 of PVIC010000353.1, read as the reverse complement.
GCCGATGACCTGGCTCCAGCATTCGCTTGCCACTCTTCTCTCCTCTCAGCCTTATCTGGAGTTAGTGCATGCCCCACAGCTTATAGTTTAGTCCAACTAGACTGCTCCTACTTGAGTGGGTTGCAGGTCCTAGCCACTGCCCTTCCAGCCCACTGTCTGTAAACTGAGGGTCCCTTTAAGAACTCCTCAGCATGGATGTTTTGCTAGAATGCCTCATAGAATTCAGGAGTGTACTTTACTCATATTTATCAGTGCATCATGAAAGCCATAGACGTATGGTCATATGAAGGGTTAGATGAAGTGGTACATAGTATGTCTTAGTCTCTTTGATGTTGCTATAACAAAACACCTGACACTGGTTTATTTAGAAAGAACAGAAACTTGTGTTTTCTCACTTATTTCTGGAGGTTGGGAAGTTGAAGATGAAGGCATTGCAAGTTTGGTTGTGTCATGTGAGCTGTGCCTTCCAGAGGGGAGGAATTTTGTGTCCTCAGGTGGAAGAAGGTAAAGGGTGAGAGATCTGAAGGCTGCATGTAGCCTCTTTTCTAAGGACTTTACTTCTACACACAAAAAAAGGAATTCACCTAATAACCTCATAAGGACCCTACTTTTCAGTACCATCTCCTTGGCCATTAAATCTCTGCACCTAAATTGTGAGGGTGTGCCTTCATATCATAGTGGAAGGCAAAGTCAGAAAGACTCTCAAGCACTGAAGCTCTGTCCCTGGGGAACTGGGTGTGTGCTATCCTCTGAGCACATGGTTTCATTCAACAACTTGAAGTTCTTCAAACTTCACTGTCTCCCAATTTTATAATATACTCATTAGCTCCCTACCATGTCAGTGCGTGGGGTTTAAAGTTCCAACCTCTGGTCACCTGACCCTTAAGGTGAGCAGTCTTATCCTACCCTATGGAGTGGTTGCACCCTGTGTAGTCTTCACATAACTCAGATTTGATTGAAAGGGACTCGTTATGATTAACAAAAACACAATCCTCACTCTCAAAATTGTAAATGTTCTAGGAACCCAGCACAAACACTAAGTATCTTCCTTATTATACCACACATAAACACCCCAGGATTAAGGAGGACATGTTTTCTAGCTAAACAGGGTGCAGACCTTTGTGGATTAGATTATTTGCCCTGTTTAGACTGTGTGAATGAAGTGTGGCCAAAGAGACCGTGAGAGCCCAAGAATGAGTCTCTCCTACCCACATTAGGCGCCTAGGAAGAGGCCTAAGAGACTCATGCAAATCACCGAACCCAGTATTTGTGACAAACACTGTCCACGGGACCCAGCTGGAAAGAGACTGCATGAGAAACAGAGCTGAAGAGTAACTTCCTCTTTTTTCTTCTGCTCAACAACTGTCAGTACTCGTAAGAGCCTGGCAGCTACATAGAACATCAAATCAGAAATTTGTCGTGCTTTCCCAGATGGATTGTGTTCAGGGGCTTGGAAGCGAAACACTTAGTCTGAACACAATTTGTCCCAAGAGAGAATGGCTGTGGGCTTTGAGAAAATGGGAGAAAGATTTAAGCTGGCTGCACTCTCCACTTCTCTGAAGTTTCACTGTTAGAATACATTCTCACATGCGATCCTAGAAATAAAGACAAGTCAAACACTCAGATAGGTACAACTTATGTCTAGATTTTCCCTCAGAAAGTCGATCCCACCTTGGCTCCAGGATTGGGGGACAATGAAAGATTATATTGATTGAGTTCTTACCACTTATCCAAGCACTGCACTGTTTCTGTCCATTCCCCCAATACCTGTGAGTCTAACTCTACCATATTCATTTTATGCAAAAAATATAAAAATTGAGATACATGAGATACAGAAACTGGCCACTGGTCCACGCTCATGCAATTATCCAGTGCCAGAGGGAATATAAAAACAGGCAGGCTACCCCTGCAGTTCACATTCTCTGAACCACTGTCCTGAGCTGCCTCTTTAAAATACATGTGAGTGGCCACAGATCCCCATTTAGAGCTGTGTGACTCCTCACAGAATTATTTATTTATTTATTTGTGGAAAGGATGTGACACTGTGAATTTTAATCATGGCCAAATAGTACAGCAGACCCATTGAGCCTCAGCATAAAACAAAATGCTCAGAAACACAAATAGGCCTAACATCTTGCCCTAGTGCTTTCAGGCATGAGGGAGAGGATGCTACCTATATGTTTATAATCACACCAATATTGCCTATGAATTACAGGTGTACAGGAAGTAGCAGAGGCAAACTTTGGAGAAATCAGGTTAGACTCCCTTCATTTGGTCAAGAAAAGATAAAACTTCCCAAAGTATTTGAAGAAATATAAATTTCCCCTGTTGCTGCAGTTTGAGGGTTTGTGTACCTCCAAAGTTCCTGCCAAGAGTAATAGATCAATTCAGTGCCCTAATATTAAGAGGTAAGCCCTGGAGGAGCATGAGGGAGCCTGCAGGGCCCTTTCTGTCTTTTCAGGGGCTACCAGAGGCACCATCGTGGAAGCAGGGAGTGAGCCATCAACAGACAATCTGTTGGGGCCTCAAATTTGGAATTCCTCACCTCCAGAGCTATGAGAGTAGTTTTCATTAAGATTGCAAAAAAAAAAAAATTCGAGTGGTTACCTACCCGTCCTTTGCTCCCCATGTGCCTTATTCTGAATGGCAGTGGTTGCTTTCATTGTCAAAGCTCCAACATATGGTTGTAGTCGAAAGCACCTGAGAATTTAGGTTGTTATAGGATTACACAGGCACTGGAGGCAACACTGTCCCACACACATAGTAGAAACTGCTTCTCCAAGCTCTGGACATGCACTTGTTCAACCATACAGCATTTCTGGTTCTTTGTTGTATTATTTCACCACTAGAGGGCAAGAGCTACCCCCACAATGCTTGGCTTTGCCCTATCTATAGTCAAAATGATTCATCATGGTGAGGGAAGAACAAGAAGCTAGAGAGAAAAAAGGGAGAGCCAGCAGAGGCAAAATAAACAGCCATAAACTTAAACTCTCCTGGGTAAGGAGGGTGTGAAAATGCCACCACTTTCTAGCTTTCTTTCCATCTTCCCTTTCTTCTTCCCAGCTTTTAAAAATCATTTCCACAGTCCTGTAGGGCGGGACTAGGTCAGACATGCAGATCCCAGATTTCATTTTCAGCAGGCGCAAAGCCTTAATGATTAAGAAGGCTAAGAATCCTGCAGATCTGCAGAGCCCCAGGGGCACTGTGCAAGCAACAAGGAGTTCTGTGACTTCTTGTGTGTAAATGATATTTCTTCGATAAAACCACAGTGTTCGCCAAAATCAAGACACTTGGGGAGGGTGATCTGCTGTGCTGCTTCCTCTTTCTTTCCTCCTTCCTGCGATCTAGCCCCTTCTGCCTCCCACAAACTGAACTAATACTGCAGAATGGAAGTTTTTCTTTTTCTTTTGCAGAGGGAGGAGCAGTAGGGAAATTAATTATGAAGCCCACTTGCCTTTAAACCACTCATAATAAACTTCTACAAAAGGACCGTTGGCTGACAATCTTTTTTTCTGCCTCGGCATGACCAAATACAGTAAGAATTCAAAATGAAAACAGAAAAGCAAGGAAGAAGAGCCTGTAGCCAGAACAGCCTGTTTTCACATCTCATGCTGGCAAACGACAAAGTCAAAGGAGCCTCCTGAGTATTTGCTGTCCCCAATTCTCTGCGTTTTGCTGCTCTGAAGGGCTAAGAAGCCTTTGCTGTTAGCCAAGATGCCTTCGCGCTTCAGCTTAATTTTCCTTGCATAATTTTAAATACAGATCATGTCTACAGTGCAGCAATTAATGGATAGCCTAAAGACTTATTATTTCAAACTAATTGATATGTAGGAAAAGTTTAAATAACATAACAGGGATGGGGAAACTTTAAACAATGTGAGCACTGTGAATTTAGAATTTCTATCTGTTGTGTAAAAACACCCGGTTAATAAAGAGATGTGGCCAAAAATGTACAACGGATGTAGAAGGGTTTCACTTTGCTGTTTGTGAGCCAATGATTGGAAGGAAGATGGGCTCAGAGGTTCCAGCAATAAAGGCAGGGGTGGGACGGGGTCTCCCACCCACACTCCCACCAGTTCTAGGAGGTTGTCTCCCCAGAGAAACGAAGGCCAGAGTATTTTTGGACCTATGCTCTTAGGTAGCAAATAAGAAATGGGAAAATGATGCCAGTATTTCCACTGTACCTCTTCGGCCAAATCTCTTGACATCAGTTGAAGAGGGGAGTCTAGAGAGACAAAGTTTTTTAGCTATAAAGGAGCCAAAGCACCAGTATTTCCTATCAGTGAAGTACGAAGTTCTAAGCCTCTGAGTTCTAACAAGTGTGCTGCAATTAGTTATATTAGTAGGAGAAGAAGAAGGAGGGAGAGAAAGAGAGAGAGGAAGAAAGGGGGGATCTGACTTACGTATTCCAGCAAGTTTAACAGGAAAAATGAGACAACTTCTTTAAAGAAAGAATATTTTTGGGCTGGAGATTTAGCTCAGTGGTTCTGGCGCCTTCTTAGCAAGAGCAAGGTCCCTGGTTTGATCCCGTAAACACGTACAACATTACTGGGTGTGGTGACTCATGCCCACCAGCAATCAGTACCACACACCACAGTGCCAGGCATGGTGGCTCACGCCTATAATCCCAGCACTCGGGAGGCAGAGGCAGGAAGATTGCTGAATTGGAGGCTTGTCTGGTCTACGTAGTGAACTCAGGCCAGCCTGAACTACAAAGCAAGACCTTATCAAATTTAAAAAAAAAAATTCAGATGAAAGGAAGTGTGAATATTTTATAAAGTTATTGAGACTTGTGCTTCTAGACTCTGATTAGCATTTCTTAAACACTAGGATGTAGCATGTTTTTAAGGAAACAACTTGTGCCAAGCATAAACCAAAGAGGAAAATTTACTGTTAACCTTTCATGTCAAGAATCCTGTCGAAGGAATACCTGAGTGACTTCTGGCCAAGTCCCCACTTTCTACCTCCAGTGTAAACATGAATCTGAATCCTCTATAAGTAAGCATAATCCTTATACAATGTGTTACATAGGAATAGGTTCATATGTGTATCTTACATACACTTTAATTTTTGGTTTTAGCTGTTTTGGACTGAATTAAAATGGTATGAAGTGAAAAGAATCGTGCTGAATTATAATGATGTATATACAGTTATACAGAAATACCATATTTTATAAAAAGTTTTAGACTTATATTTTTTACCTAAAATATGTTGCTAAACCCAATAGAAGTATGTATCTATATTTACCAAAAGGCATTTACTAGCCTCTTCAAGGCTTTACTGCTTATAATAGCCCCAAACTGGAACCATCACCAGAGTCCCTCAACTAGTGTAAGAATAAACTGTAAACTGTGCACACAGTTGCATTCTGTACATCAATGAGAATGAAAATAAAAATGTCCAGGGGCCAACAACAAAATAGATGACTTTTACAAATAAAATTGTGAGAGGAGCCAGACACAAAAATGTACTCACAATTCTACATACACGAAGTTCATAGCTATCTTGGCTAGCAGATGGTGTTACCTATGATTGGAACATGGCAGGAAGAATTTTTGGAGTCCCGATAATGATCTCTTCTTGGTCTATTGAATAAATTCATTAACTTTGTAGAGGGAAATATCAATCCATAATTTTTTATGGCTATTAATTATTGCTGTGTAACAAATACCACCTGAAAACTGGAGTTTAAAACAAGAAGTATTCATTATTATTGGTGGGCTGTGAAGTTTTCATTTTAGTAGCTCTTAGTTATGTATCAAGAGTCAGCTGAGGATCAGGTGTACAGCTCTGCTGCCAATGCTGGCTAGACCCTCATTCATGTTTAAGGGTCAGGATGGAATCAGTTAAAGTAACTGGGTGTTACTCTGTCGCCTGTCATTCCCAACCTCCAAACCCAGGGTTATTCACATGCTGGTGACCAAGCTCCAGGACCAAAAGAGGAAGCATGTGGCACCTCCCAAAAAGTGGAGTTGGAGCTGGAGCTGAATTAATCTGGTCATATTCTGTTGGCCGCTAAAGTCACAAATGAATAATCCACTGCACTTATGTGCACTTTTATCTGTACTAGTAAGAATTTTTTTTTTTTTTTTTTTTGCTTTTTGAGACAGGGTCTTGCTTTGTAGTTCAGGCTGGCCCTGAGCTCACTATGGTGGCCAGGCAAGCCACCACGAACTCAGCAATCCTCTTGTCTCTGCCTCCCAAGTGCTGGGATTACAGGCGAGAGCCACCACGTCCGGCATTGTGGTATGCGGTGTTGATTGTTGATGGGCGTGTCTCCATGCCCAGCATTATATGTGGTTACTGGGGATCAAACTCAGGACCTTGCGCTTGCGAGGCAGGCGCCGGAACCACTGAGCTAACCCTCCGGCCCCCTAGTAAGAATTTTTTAATGAAATGAGGCATATCTATATGTACTTTATCCATACCATCCAAATGTTAGATATGCCTTTAGTTTGTCTTGATTTCTGTGTATGATTCCACAAGCACATTGCAGTTTACTCATCCCTTCAATGAGCACTTAAGTGATGTCCAGTTTAGTATTGTAGAAGCAGCTCTGCTGCACACATCCTCACATCTATCTCCCAGCATGCTCAGCGTGAGTGTTGGCCATATACCCAAGTGCTGTGCCATGAGGAATACAGATGAAAATTTTAAAAGACTGTACTAAATTGTCTTCTAAAATAACTACACCACTTTACATATGTGAATATGTAGGGTACCCTGTTAATCCAGATCATTGACAAAAGTTAATATTGAAGTTAAACTTCTTAAGTTCTCCATTAATATGGATAGAAAAATATCATCTTAATCTAGTCTTCATTTGCCTGTTTTTCTGCTATTTCCTTCTTAACTAAAATAGTTATTTGTGTCTTTTACTCATTTTTTTTAATTGGGTTGTCTCATCTTGCTTCGTAACAATTCTTTACACATCTCAACACTTTTCTTGTGTTAGATATGTGCTGAGAACACCTTTGTGCCATTTGTAACTTGCTTCTCACTTTACTGAGGGTATAATTTAATTAACATATTTCTTAGCTTTAAGTATTTGATCTTTTTTCTCATTTTTATTGTTTGCTTTTCTCAAGGTTCTATTAGGCAATCCCTAGCTACCTCAGGGTCTGAAATTCATTTATATTATCTTCTAAAGTATCAATGTTTTGGTTTTGTCCTGTGAATCTTTATTGTAACTGAAGTTTGTGTTTGTGCTTTGGTGTATGGTGGGAACCTAATTTCATATTTATCCCTAAAACAATCATCTTTTTAAGCATAATCTGTTCGATGATTTGCCCTTTCACACAATCGCACTAAGACTGTATGCTTGCTTTACTTGTACTCTGTTCGTTAACTCATTTGTGTCTGTTCAAATCTTTTGCCTCATAACCCTAAAAGGCAACTTTCTCTGATAAAATAACCATTCCTGTTCCTCTTAGTAAGATCTTGAGCGTTATGCTCGTCAGCTTTCCATTATCATAACAAATACTTGATATAATCAATTTATAAAGAGAAAATCTTTATTTTAGATCATAGTTTCAGAAGTTTTATCCTTGACCAATTGCCCAGATGCTTTGGACCTGTGATGACATAGTTCACTGAGGTGGGAGCACTTAAAGAGGAGGCACAGTCACCTCATGTTAGGTATGTGGGAAGAGAGAAAATGGAAGGGATGGGTTCCCAGTGTGACCTAAGATCTTCTGCTAAGTGTCAACTCTTAAGGAGTCTACACCTTGTGATACACCATGCTGGGGACCAAGCCTTTAAGACATGGGCCCTGGAAGACACTCAAGATTCAAACTAGCAGCTATCTTTGGCTGTTCACTCTTCTATGGAGTTTTTATAATTTTCCTTCGCATGTAAGAAAAGTTTCAGTCTCTTAATACTCTGCTTTCCTCAGCTTTCTCTTTTGCAAACTTAAGACAGGATTTTCACTTCCCATTTCTGAACTGTACTTTGAGCCTCTTTGGAAACTTAATGCCACTGTCATCATCATCTTCGTTCCAGAAACAAATGGACACATAGACACATGTGTACACATGCATACTACCCTTGTAAACAAGCAGATGTGGTAATGTTTTCCTGTGTTCCTTATAAAATAGACTTCCTAAGAGTCATGTCTAGATATTACAGACCTAATATAAGGCTGCAGAAGTCCAAGTGAACCTTAAGGCCTGTCACCACCATAAACACACCCCGAAATCAGGAGTTTTGGATCTTTTCCAAAATGCAGTCTGTCTTCAGTATGGCCATCTACAGGTTATGAGGTACTGTGGGATTCTTTCCATCTGCTGTGCTTATTGTAGGACACCCTGAACCATAGGAGGCCTCTTTTCATAGTTGAGATGTACAGTGGGATGGAGCATGGGAATATTTCAACAACACAAACAACTTACTAGTTTGCTGACAGATGACCAGATAAATGGAGCATACTGTAGTACTAGATTGCTGTTGTGGTCTGATTTATGCTGAAAATGCTCCCCAGTGGCCTCAGGCATTCGAATGCAGGAATTTTGGAGGAGCAGTGGAGCACTGGGGTGCTGTAGCTGACTTGTGGAGAGGTGGAGCAGCTCCCTGGGAGCATGACTTGCAAGGGCGCAGCTCCCACCACAGCTCCTTCCTTCTCTGTGCTTCCTGACCACCATGACGGGAGCAGCTTTCCTCCAGCCAGGCCCTTCTTCTACCTCTGTGTTCAAACCTGCCCAGCATGGATTAAAACTTCTAAAAAGACAAGTGAAGCTGGGTGTGGTAGGTCACGCCTGTCATCCCAGCACTCAGGAGGCAGAGACAGGATTGCTGAGTACCAGGTTTGCTTGGGCTACGTGGTGAGCTCAGGACCAGCCTGAACTACAAAGTGAGACCCTGTCTAAGGAAAAAAAAAAAAGCATAAGTGAAAATAAACGTCTCCTTCAAGTTATGAATGTTCGGTATTGTGTCCCACAGACAAGGACAGTAACTGAGACAGTTACTGAAATAGATCTTGCTGTAAAAGAAGGTTTGGCAGACAAGCCTCTTGCCTTTTCCTTTGTACTTGGTCTCCAGGTAGAGTACTGTGGCAGTCAGGGTGACCAGCAAGAGTGAGTGTGGCTGGTATTAGAAGCAGGACTAATTATATCAGTAGTTCTTTTTTAGTCTGCAGTTTAGAGGCTCAACTGAGTAATACACTTATAACCCAGAAGCCCTTGTGATAATGACCTGTTACTTGTTTATTGATCCATATTGCTCAAGTTTTCTACTCTGGAAGTAGTGAATGATTTCTTATTGGTTTACCCACTTACAAAATCTACATATAGGAAGAGTGAGCTTTGCTTGATTGGCTCACTAACTTTAATTCATCTCAAAGAAGCACCAAATCTGGAATATTTGTATGAATAATATCTGCTAACAAGTAGAAAATAATTGATAACAGTATGACTTAGTTTTTCACCACAAACCTTCACATCCACATTAAAACCATAATAATTATCTTTACATTCATGTGTCCAAAAGGTCAGTGCATGTGCAAGCTTGTTAACAGGTAAGTTCCAGTTTAGCAGGCTTCAGTGAGCCTGAGGTGGTACTACCAGTCATTATTTCTTGAAAATCTCGATTCTCAAAATCTCAGTCTTTCAATTAATTTAGGAAGAATTAATTGAATTTTTATTGTGGTACAAGACTCTCAGGCATACAAAAACTCTCTTCCTAGTTCTGAAGTGTTTTTTAGATATTTCTTGTTGAAGTTCTTTCTTCAAGGAACATTTTAGGTTGGGATCCATTAGATGAAATTAATTATCTTCAAGGGTGATGAGTAAATCAGCTGGGTAAATGACCACTAGCATATGATGAGAACTGGGAGATGCAATAAAAATAACAGAAGGAAGGGGAAAGACACACAGTACTGTCATTGTCTCCTCTCCTCCTACCATAATTTTATGTCACTGTTGCTTTCTTACTTCCTTTATTGTGTAAGAAAGCTTCAACCAATTTTCCATTCTAATGAATCACTGAGGGAATCCAAGAATGTGGATTCTCTGAAGCCTGAGAAGGGAGGAGATTATTGTACATAATTGGAGAATGTGGAGTCAGAATAATCGAGTTTGAATTCTGATTTCATCATTTACCAGTTGTTACTTAACCATAAAATGCTAATAGTATTTGCTGGAAAATAATAATGTGCAAACTCAAAGAGAGAATCTGTGCCAATCACTTAACCTAGACTCCAACATACAGTCAACGCTTAATAAATATTCACAGTAGTAGTCATTATTACTGATAACTATTGCAAGATAACTCCTAAGGAAAAAAGCTTTGTGCTTGCAACACTGATAACTAGCTCCTTTTCATGAGAGAAACCTGAAGTCTTGGTTTTGTGCATCCCCTAAAAGGGATGTTTCAACACCGGGACTCAGAGCTCCAGAATTAATAGCGTTTACTGTGTATATCACTGATTTTGTATTTCATCTTGTATGACTAACTCACGTTATTACTCCACTTTACTTTGACTCATGGGTTAATATCTTAACTCTCTACCCTTAAGGGACAACAGTTTTGTACTACTCAGGATTCCCTAAGCCCACTACCATGGAATCATTAATTTGCATTAGTAGTGCTCAGTGAATGTCCATTAGTTATTGCAGTGATTAATCAGAGTGACCCGTAAATCTCCATAGAGACACAGGTTCCCTTAATCAAAAGACACATCATGAGGCTTATTCGTCTTTGAGAAACTAGTATATTGCCTGTGAATTCTCACTTGTTTCTGCAAAATTCTCTTCCTGATGTTTGAAAGGACTCAGAAGAAAGAACTGATACACTAACAGAGTAACCATTGATTACTTTTCAAACTAGTTTAAGCTCAGAACTATTTCTATCATTTTCTTGACCCTAAATTCATTTTTTAATCTAATGGTAGATATAGTTTATGATAGATACAACATTTTGGAAAAGTTGATATCATTGTTATATTAGACTTGACAGATAAATACTGTAGTTTCCCTCTATGTCTTCCAAAATATTTTGTTACTGATTCGCTAAATAAATGCACGTGCACATTTAAAAGGTATAGAAGAATAAGGTGAAGAAGCAAACCTAAGCCAATAATTCTCCTTTTGATTACATTTTAATTCAAAACCCATTCTTAAAATTAGATTTTTTTGGGGGGGGACAGGGTCTTGCTTTGTAGTTCAGGCTGGCCTTGAGCTCACTATATAACCCAGGCCAGCCTCGAACTCAGCAATCCTCCTGCCTCTGCCTCCCAAATGCTGGGATTACAGACGTGAGCCACCATGCCCAGCACTATTATGTGTGGTACTGATTGCTGGTGGGCGTGAGTCACCATACCCAGTATTGTTGTATGTGGTTACGAGATCAAACCAGGGATCTTGTCCTAGCTAAGCAGGTGCCAGAATCACTGAGCTAAATCTCCAGCCCTAGATAATGTATCTTGATTGGTGGCATTTGTACTTGAAATTTGTTATTGTATTTAGCTCACAAGTAGGAAATTCAAACATACATGTATAAATAAAACAAATTTTCATGGGTGAAAATTTTTCAAGGGTGAAAATTTGTTTTATTTATACATGTATGTTTGAATTTCCTACTTGTGAGCTAAATACAATAACAAATTTCAAGTACAAATGCCACCAATCTAGATATATTATCTAGGGCTGGAGATTTAGCTCAGTTGATATGAGCACCTGTAGATGCAAATGAGCTCTAGAAAGTATGACAGTCTTTGTAGAATGGGAAATTTCCAAAGGAAATTTGATGTGGGGATGTAATGAAGGGAAGGAATAAATATGATTCTGAAAGAAAATAAAAGAGCAGGTATATAGGGGGTGGGGAGGTGTGGGTGGGTGAAGATAGGGGTAAAAATGAGAATTGATTGTGTCATATATTGGTACAAATTCCCCAATGTTATGTGTGATTGTGAGATATATATAAATTATACCAATAAAGAATTCAATTAAAAAAATAAAAAATAAAACAAATTTGATGGGCTGAGGATTTAGCTCAGTGGTTCCAGCATCTGCCTGGCAAATGCAAGGTCCTGAGTTTGAGTCCCGGTACCACACTCCATGATGCTGGACGTGGTGGCTCACACCTGTAAGGCCAGCTCTCCAGAAGCAGAGGAAGGAGCATTGCTGAGAGTTTGAGGCTAACCTGGGCTACATAGTAAGTTCAGGGGCAGCCTGAACTGCAAAGCAAGACCCTGTCTAAAAAGAAAATTTTTAAAAACCCTAAAAATAAATAAATAAAACAAATTTGATATTTGCATTTGTCATGGCTTGTGAACATGTAACAGAAATATCAGTACAGAGTCATACACTGATTCTGTTTGTGCAGAGCAGAAATAAAGAACAATTTATTATTTGGTGAATTGGATAATTGTCTTTCAGAGAAAACATTTGGTTAAAAATCAAGCTTTTAAAAAGCTTTTTAAAAGTCAATTTTTTTAACTTGTTGGATAAACATTGAAATATACACTGCAAAAACTGGATATATTAAATATTTTAATATAAAAGACTTTAAAATTAAATTGTACCCTGGGTGTTATTTTTCAATTATAGTATAAAAGATTTTTTCTTAAAGTTTCCATTCTGTCTCTGCTATTAATGTAGCTCAGTAATACACTTGTAGAATATATTGGTCTTGTTTTGGTAGAATAAGCTGCTTTTGAATATACCTGCATGTCAGACATGATTATTTATTTCAGTGCTTAGCACAATTTTTATTGACAGATTTTTTTCACTTGAAATGTTTTGTAACAAAAATACCGAGAAAAGCTGACATTTTAGTTTAGGTGTCTATTCTATATAACATTCAATGAAGAAGAAAATGCAAAGATATATGTTATCAGTATGCTGAGCACATTTCAGCCATAGCCTGTCTTTTCTCCTATCCATCCATTTTTCTTCTCCATGGAAGTAATTTAACAGCAGTGTGGACTTCCATTACCTCATTCTAACAATAACCAAAAGTGTTTAGTTGTAGAAAACGTTCTCTGAATCTAACACTACTTTTTGGTAAGATTTAGTCATTGAATATGTGACTGATTCTGATGAACTCACGTAAATCACAATCATCCATAACACTTCTTCAAGCTCTAAATCACTGGCTCTCTCACTGATTGAATGTCAGCTAGAAGACTTAGCAAAACACAGACAAGTAGATCCGCACCCCTAGCCACATATTCTTTTTTTTTTCTTACTCCCATTTTTTTCTTTATTGGCACATTGTATATACACATCATGATCACACTCAATTTTGGGAATTTGAACCACTATATGACATGATTTAATTCTCATTTTTTTCCATCTCCCTACCCACCCCACAACCCCCACCCCCCTAAATACATAAGCTTTGTTTCCCTTTTTTATTACTATCACATTTTTTCTTTATCCCTCATTATTCACCCCTCCACCACATTTCCCTTTGAATATTATCTATATCACAATATCCATCATATATTCTAGAACTCATTAACATCTTCAGTTTCTCATACTAGAGAACAAATATGATATTTACACATCTGTAAAGTCACCTATTCTTGTTCTTATAGAAGTAGCTGCACTATATAGGTGCTACTTATATTTTAATCCAGTGATAACAATAGCAGAAATGGGAGAACTGTTTTCATCCCTGCAATTTCCTTATAGAGGAAAAGAGATAAAGATTGATGTAAAGTGATAATGCCCTTGGGTCTCATAACACTAGCTCTTTCTCTTACAGCTATAAAGTGCTCAAGATTTATAGTTGGGATTATTCTCTAATTCTACTTCAAATTCAGAATAACAGAAAAAAGCCTCCAGCAATGTCGGAGGCCATCCTTATGGTATAAAAATTGGTTAATAAAGGTAAATCCTAAACAGAGGAAATTCTCAGAATATCTAGAAGTATATTCATCATTCTCCTCACCTCCACGTAAATCGTGTGACACAAATTACAGTTGTGGAAATGTATTGATTAGCATATTTCTAGGGTCTATGACAACACCAAAATGTCACTGGCTTTGTACAGTCACATTTTTCTTCCAACGTAAGAGTCCAGCATGCATCTCCTTATTTGATGGATATCTTATTTCCACATTTTCAGAGAGCCAATTTCCTTGTATAATGTAGCTCCATCATCTTCTAAGACCTTGCTAAAAAATGGAATAGTAACAGTTGAGCTGCCTGATGTACTTCTAAAATCCTTCATGGTGACATTTCTTTGGCAAGAACTGGGCAAATAGCCACCATCATTGTAAAGATGATGAGAAGGGTTTGTAAGTATTTTCTCCAGCAGAGCAGCTATCACCATGTACAGAAAACACCATAGAAAGGAGAATGCAAATTTTGGAGATTGTTACTTATTGTCTGCAATGTAGAAGAAAATAATAAAATTGGAATGATCTTACAGTAGAATAAACTTGACATCCCCCCAATAGAAGACCCTAAAGGTAAAGTCAGTGAAGTAACCTTTTCTGTATTTCAAATCACTTTTAGAGACATTTTGAAGGGATGGATCCATTATCAGAAGGATCAAGGCTAGAAGTCTTACAAAAGAGCATTTCTACAAAAACAATTTGCACTTTGGCTTATTATTTTTCCAACTTCAGCCATAGTGAGATTGGCACAGTTGGACCACACACTCATTTCCCAAAAGAAGTGGAAAAAGAAGATGTCCTCAATTCTTCAGCAAGTAACTTCAATTCAAGAATAGGGTCAAAAGGTTATCCAGAGATGAGGAAAATGTCTTCCTCCTCCCAGTGAAAGCTGCCATGTCAGAGACTTTGAACACCAGCACAATGTGGATTTCTGTCACTTGTGTAGCGAATTATGAGACAGAGATCTATCTCTGGCCCTGCATGTAGAGGCTATGGCAGACTCTGAGACAGTTATCTTTCAAGGCCAAAGACAAACATGAAATATGTTACATAGCTACTTCAGAGGTTGCACCCAGACCTGCCTGATGTTTTATGAATTTCTAATTTAGATGCACACAAGCAAATCATATTTAACAGGGATTCCAGATGTCTGGCTTCTTTTGAAAGATCAGATGTGGCACCCTTGGGCATGGGCATTCACATTCATGTGGCTGTAACATAGCTGGCACAAATTGAACAGCTGCTGTTTATAACTGAGACACATCCTGTGTATTTGCTGTGGTCTCCATTTGGTCCTGTCACTCAGATATCTTTCTACCTGGCTTTGTTTCAGTTTACTCCCTGAGAAATCCCATCAAGGGGGAGATCAGTCTCCCTGACAGTCAAGCATCTCAAAAGGCTTGTGAAGCCAGGAAACAAACACCCAATTCCCTTTCAGATCAAGTTGTAAACAATCAACCTGAAACCACAGAAATTTAAGCAGGAGGCATAAACATCATATTTAGAAGAAGTGAAGTACAATCAGGACATACTCACTCCTTAAGCATCAAAATCACTTATCCTGATAAGAGCCCAGGAGTGGCTGACCACTCTTGAAATATACATTTATAAAAGAAAAAAAAACACAACTAATTTTAGGTGATCCGGAGAGGAGTGTTCTCCAGGGACATAGCTGAGTTCATTCTAGGACATTTGACACAGCCTGTCTCATTTCTTAAATGCATCATGCATGGTTTGAGCCAAGACAGTTGTTTTAGGGAAGACTCAAGTTAAGTAATTAAAACTGCAGGGGAGATAGTAAAAGATGTTAGTGTCCGAATGAAAACAGAGGAGGAGAGAGTGATCTGTACTGAGACTCACATGTGAGTGGGTTCTCCAGGTTAAAAGAAAAAAAAGAACACCTTTTGAAACCCCAGACTTCCTGAGCATGGCATTTCACTGGGACTCCAGGTTTTGAGTTGGTTGCATGTACCATCTATGTTATTAGCACGGGATTCTAATGTTACTCAGCGTTAGAATTGAATTCCTGATTTAAGTTCAGTTCTTCCCTGTGGGTAGCATTCCACCTGATGGAAAAGAAATACATGTTGCATCTAAAACTAGCTAGCCTTTGAATGGTCTTTCATTCAATTGACTTGAGGCCTTCTAGTATTGATAGTTTTAAGGTTTATGTGTCTGAGACAGTGGGACTCATCTGCTGTCGTCTCTCTCAGTCTCTCTCTCGTGTTTATCCATTGCCCTTTGCTGTCTTGCCCTTGGTTCTAATAATTCAGGCAAATAAGGAGCCGCTGAACAATTACTTACAGACTCAGGTGAGCCTTTTATTTGACTTGTGATTCAAATTCCTAAACGTTATATTTCTGAATATGGATGTTTTAAATAAGAAATACAATTCCAGCTGTTCACAGACCCTGCTGCTTTCCTACTTTACTATTGCCAAATCTCGTTCACAGATTCATGTTTCTTGGGCTCCGTACAGTAAATACTTGGGTTTAGAGATTCTGAAATTAATATGCATGCATTAAGTTGGGTAACACATGAAAGTCCTAAGGACAGTTCCTGTCACACAGCAAGTACTTACCATGCTATGGCTTGTATCTACCTGTCTCCCCAAAGCCTCATGTGGTCATAGGACTTTTCAGGCTGGTCCTAGAGTTGCAGTAATGGGATTAAAAGAATGTGATGCTTTGCTGAGATTAAGGGTGTCCTACCCTGGATGTGAGTGCTGTGGGGATCGTGGATAGAATGTGTGAGATAGAAAGGGGCTTCTGCAACTGCTTGCTGCTTCTTCCTTGATGTTTTGCTGCTTTGCTGCCTTTCTGTATTCTGCCCATCATAAAATATGTCTCATCTGTGATGTCCCTTTACCACGCCACCCAGCCTTGGATCTAGCCAAGTGGGAATTGAAACTTCTACAAATGAAGCCGAGATAAACCTTTCCTCCCTTAACTTTATCTTGGTTATTTTATTTCAGCAACAAGAAAGGTATCTAAGGTTATTTTATCACCCTCATTGTTTAAATTTAGGATTCCCCATTTACTTGTAATATGTACTAGATTGGTAGTAGCCTAAGAATTTTTTTCTTTCAAATTATGATTTTCCTTATTCCAATTTTCCATTTCCTTGCCCCTTCTTATAGAATCTGACTCTTCATAGAAATAGTGTAATTAAATTAGATTACATTTCATTGCAAACAGAAAAACAGCCAGTTGACCAAAGAAACATGCCCTAAACTGAAAATTTATGTAGGGAGAATAGAAAGTCAGTGCCTTCTCAGTAGCACAGACACAAATAGAAAAGACCCAGTGCAAGTTTAAAAATAGACTGGGTCAACTACAACTTTAAAAGTCATTGTTTTCTGCAAAATCATACTCTATTATTAAGAGGATAGCACATCACTATGGTCTTCTGTGATATCCCGCCTCAGTTTCACTTTTCAATAAAACACACTTCTTAATAATTTTGTGAAAGCAATTTTGAAATCCTGGAAATGTAAAAAAAATACTTTGGAATCATTTGCTGTTATTTCTTCAGTCCACAGAATATTGGGTTACAGAGTTCTTCACACAGTTTGTTTTAATATAAGCATTAGCCTGGAGTGGTGGGGATGAAACCTTTAATTAAGAGGTAGTTGGGGTTCATTTCTGAGAAATTTGGAGGCAGATTCTCATTTCCTCAATTCATAAATAACGGGAGTGTTGATTAATGAGCTGAATGTTACCCACTCAAGATTATAAAATAAATCTTTTAAACTTCCTTAGACAAGAGAGTAAGTTGCCAAAGACGCAGATCATCTTTCAGCATTTCAACTACAATGATAACTCTGTGTGACAAAATGTCTCTGGACTACTACTTGGGTTATTAATCATTTTAATGAAATTAAAATTGTTTAGCTTGTTCATGGTCATTTTTATTCCCAGCTGTAATGGACCCCTGCTAAATCCACTTTCAGAAAGAGCCTAATTAATAAGAGAGAACTCTTAAGCCCATATAAGGAGAAAGAACTCGAATACTGACACAAAAAATGTCAAGGGCTGAACCATAGATTAAGTGACTTTCTGTATAGCATAATTATTATCTTAAATTATAGTACAAGTTGCTTCTAGGTGGTGACTGGCAAGGTTATATGCATACATAAGTTAAGAATCTTATTCTTCAAACATGTTAAGTGATTAATTGCATGTCTGGTCTGTTGAACTTAATACACACTTTTGAGAAAAATTGTGGAAGTACTGAGGAAATACAATAATGTAGCACAAAAGACACAGAACTTCGCTGGCATAATCAGTAGTTTTCTTGCAAGTTTACTGATTTCTTCTGCTCTTGACTCAGTCCAGCTCTGCTATATCTAGGTTTATTCATATATCTGTGGTTAGTTCTAAGTGAGGTATATGGCTCTTCAGATCTTTTCTGGTACATCTCTGAGTATCAGCTACATGTTGATCAAACTAGGATTATTTTGGCTGTGTGGCTGGAGAACTCAGCTCTGCTCAATGCATCTTATCTTGTACTAAACTATTTCAGTAATATGGCAGAGGAACAAGAGTGAAACCAAATGTTTTTTCAGACCTCTGCCTTGGCCATGTCTGCTAACATACATTTACCTTAAAAAATAAAAATAAAAACATCCCATGACTGCTTTATTTTCAAGAATATTGAAATAAATTGTATGTCTTATAGTAACAGATATTTAAAGTCATAAGTTAGGGCTGAGGAAACAGAGAGGTGAAATACTGATGCCAGTACAGTCTTCTTACTACAGAGAGGAATTGGCTAGATTTGAGACCCAGTTTGCTACTCATGAGACATATCCTTAGAAAGCCACTAACCACTATGGGCCACAAGTTTCTATGGCATAAAAAGAAAGAATGTGATGGTATAATTGCAAAAGTCCCTTTGCAAGACTTCAAAGTCCTGGAGGATTTCACTGTGTAATTGCTAGCATCCCTTTCCAAGGTTTCTGCAGTAATCTCTAGATGCCTGTGAAATGATTACAAAAGAGAATTTGAAACATTTCAAGACTCAGAAGTATGAAGTAAGAGCTATGTTAGGAAATTGTAACATTTTAGGAAAGGTATATGGGGGAGGGATGGAGAAGAAAAAATTAGGAGGGAGCTAGGGGGGAAATCACATGAATTTGATTATGTTATTGCCTTATGAGAAAATATCTCTTAAGGTAGTATCATGGTGTGTATGATATATAAAAGAGCTTATGTAGGAGAGCTGTGTCAGAATGTATTTGGCTGCTGAGGTGAAATAAATTTAAAATGCAAATTCATGTTAGGCACAGCACTTGGTAAATCACACCATTGCTAGCTTCTGTCTTCTCTCTTTTATTGATTCAGCATTTGAATCTGCTTAGCATTTTACAGCTCTTGTCCTTGTCTCTTTATCTTTTCCTGAATTCTTAGCAGTTCCTTTCTTGTGTTGTGTGTTTATTGTTCTTCGAGATTCTTTTGGGGGGGGCAGGGACAGGGTCTTGCTTTGTAGTTCAGGCTGGCCCTGAGCTCACTACATAGCCCAGGCAAGCCTCAAACTCAGCAGTCCTCCTGCCTCTGCCTCCTGAGTGCTGAGATGACAAGCGTGAGCCACCACGCCTGGCACTGTGGTGTGTGGTTACCTGGGATCAAACCAGGAACCTTGCACTTGCTGGACAGGCAAATCTGAGCTAAATCTCCAGCCCATTCTTAGCAATTCTTATCCTGCCCTTTACCTTGTGTCCTCCAATGAATGCTGTAAGCCCACACATGAGTATGAGAAACACCAGAGATCTATAGTGATGAGATCTATGGAAAATATTCCTTTGATAACATATCTACATCCTTAAATCATGTAGAAGATGTGAAAGGATGTACAAAGGGAGAAAACTTTAAAGTGCTGCTATTTAAAGTATGTTCCTTAGATTAGCCACCTCAGCTTCTCTTGAACATTTCATAGAAATGAGGAATCAGACAGGCCATTGAGATCTACCGAATCAGAAGCTGCATTGTAATATAAAATCTTTAGATGCTTAATGTCTACCTCAGTTTCTTAGATGTGTTTATCTAAAACCTGTCTATCCTGTCACTTTCAGCACACAGTTATCCTTGAAAGAAGCTCTTAACAATGGAGTGAGCTTTCCTTTTGGTCTTTGGCTAATTATAAATGAAAGAAATGCAGTGATTTAATTTGTATATATTAGAGCAAATTCAAAGGTTGATACTGACAATCTCAGTCATTTTTATGTCATTATTCAACGTACTTTTAGACTCTTTTTTTTCCCTACAGGTAAATTTATAAAATAAAAAGTAATAACAATATACTGAGCACTTAACATATGTGACTTAATTTGACATTTAACAGGGTGGGGTGGTGGCGTAGCTCAGAGATTAGAGTGCCCATGTGATATAGATGTGGCGCTGGGCTTGATCCCCAGCACTAAAAACAAGAAAACAAAAAGAAAAAAAAATTTTTAACAAGAGCCTGGGAAAATTAGTACTAGTATATTCATTTTTTATAGGAGATCATTAAAATTCCAAGAGGTTAAATAAGCTTCCCAAAGTCATATGCAAGCATTTTATACTCCATATGAAGGAAAAAATGTTATGTTCCTCTACATGAATTATCAACTTTGTGTAAATCCGTGGGAACAGTTTAGGTTGTGGTTACCTTCTTCACTCTTTGCAGTAGGTCCACTGAAGGTAGTATTTACTCACAAGAGGAAAATTCATTTTAATATCATTTTCAAGCAAATGTTGTTGATGGATAAAATCTACCAAAAAACATAAGCATGCACCATACTTAAGTAGAGATTAAAAAGTAACAGGGATATACAGTCACTGTAAATTGACTGTATTCATCCACTTCGGCCTGACTTCCCTAATTTATTTTTTTTTTAAGTCTGCAGTCTTTCTCACTTTGACCCAGAAACACACTGATCATCGTGTTACTCCTTTTCTTTAGATTCCAGTTGCCAGTGGCAACCTTGAATTATAAGATTGAACAAAAGCTGCATGTTCCTTGAGTGGTTTGTGATTTGGAACTTGAGTTGTCTTTCTCTGGGAGTCACTCCTGCCCTGTGTGAGTGGAATACAAACTGAATTTATTTGGTGTCTATTGTGACTCTGTGGGTTTTATTAATTTGTGAACAGTTTTTGCTTTAGTTTATTGAAATTAGTCAATTCATAGTGGTATGTCAATTTGGAAACTGTACTCACTCAGTGTGGGTTTGGGTTTCTGATCCCTTTCACAGATATTTTTCCTCTGATTGGCTCTGTGATAGCTTCTGCCGTCATCTCCGAGTTTACAGATCGAATTTTTCTAATCCCCATTTCAAAAATGGAGGCTGCTGCCTTTGCCCTTGGCCTTGAGTTTCAGCACTCGGACAGCCCACGTATGCGCTGAGGCAACCTCACCCATCCTCTCAGAATATTAAAATCTAGCCCAGAACAATGCAGGATCCACTCTGTTACCCTTGTGGCCCCATACCTTCATGGTCCATTATTATTTTTAAGTTCTTCAGCTATAAACTTAGTCAAAGGTATTTGTTTTGTTTTACTTAGCATTTCTCTGCATTTAGAATAGAAGAGAAATTTTTCCATCAACCATATTAATTGTGTCCCATCACAATTGACTCTAGGAAAATTTAGAGAAAAACAAATAAACAAACAAAAACTGGAATGGTTAGGATATAGAATATAGCCTGATTTTCCCT
Organism: Thryonomys swinderianus; assembly: GCA_004025085.1. Lineage (NCBI taxonomy): Eukaryota > Metazoa > Chordata > Mammalia > Rodentia > Thryonomyidae > Thryonomys > Thryonomys swinderianus. The sequence continues at coordinate 106,411 of PVIC010000353.1, read as the reverse complement.
TGTGGCGCTCTCCATAACCCGCCTGACCTCAATCTGTATTTCTCATACAATCTTGTTATTTTTAATCCTGGTTGAATACAATTTCATGTGATTATTCTAAAAATAAGATTGGGCCTTACAAAGTTGCTTGGGCTTTAAGGTCAATCATTCTATGGTTGCATTTTGTTAAAGCTTTTCTTGTTGTTTTTAGTATTTTGTTAGCCAACTCATTACGCTGAGGTTACAATACTATCTGTAATCTCTGTGATGATTCTCCATGTAGTTTTCTTGGTCACTCTATCTCACATGCAGAGTTCCATGTTTTGTTTTGTTTTTTTTTTTGTATCTTTTGAAACATATGGGATTTTGGTTCCAACTTAGAATGCTAAAAATAAAATAATCATATTGCCAGAAAAATTAAAAATTGAAAAACAAAAACACTCATAATCCCAACACAGTGTTCCTGTTAGTCAGGGTCTGTCCTCTGTAGTGCCTCAGTTCCTCCACTCCTACTTCCTAGCATACAACCAACTTGTCATACTTCTGTGACTCTTTGGTCTCTGGAAAATGAGTTTGCAACATATGAGCTGGAAGGGATTTCTTAGAAGAGAGTCAGGCCTGGTCCTGCAGACTTTTCACTTTTTTCAGTTCTAGTCTGAAATTAAATAGTAAATATAATTTTTAAATTAATCTATTAATAACTGAGTTTTTGAAAAGAGTGAAACTGATAGTATTTTACATAAACCATGAGACCTCGACCTAGTTACGAACACAATAAAATCTACTGCCTCCTGATAAAAGGAAGAGTCTGATAAAGTAATAATTTAGCCATAATTGGGTCAGAAACTATAGATTGTTGAAAAAAAAATTTTTTTTTTTTTTTTTTTGAGATAGAGTCTCACTTTGTAGTTTGGGCTGGCCCTGAGCTCACTGTGTATCACAAGCAAACCTCAAACTCAGCAATCTTCCTGCCTCTGCCTCCCAAATGCTGGGATAACAGGCGTGAGCCACCACGCCCGGCATTGTTCTGTGTAGTACTGATTGCTAGTGGGTGTGAGTTACCACGCCTGGGATTGCTGTATGTGGTTACTGGGGATTGAACCAGGGAGGGACCTTGCGCTTGCTAGGCAGGTTCCAGAACCACCGAGCTAAATCTCTGGCACTGAAAATAATTATTAAGTTCCCTAAATTTTGTTTTTATTAGAATTAAATTACAAAAACGTGTAAAAAGTCTTGGTTTTGGCATTTTCTTACAACTTAGTTGGGTTTTTTTTGTTTGTTTGTTTGTTTGTTTTTGAGACAGGGTCTCGCTTTGTAGTTCAGGCTGGCCCTGATGTCACTATGTAGCCCAGGCAAGCCTCGAACTCAGCAATCCTCCTGTCTCTGCCTCCCGAGTGCTGGGATGACAGGCGTGAGCCACCACGCCCGGCACAATTTAGTTTTTTAAATGAGCACTGATGAAAATCCATGGTTCTTGGTTGTCTATTGGTGAACAATTAGGCGAAGAGAAATTGCCAGGTCAAGTACAATATATCCAGAGGTAGAGTCCAACCTGAATGAAATTAGCAAAGTGTCCTTACAATAGGGTCCCTTGCTTTTCTCCCTTTCTCCCTCTTCCTTTGAAGTGAGACTAATTGCTGTGTTGCTGAATTAAAACTGAGGCAAACTGATGAAAACCCGGATTGTGGTAACTGTCAAACCCTAGATTATGATTTCACCCATCAAAAAAAAGACAGAGATACCATGAAAGGTTTGCTTCTTCTAAACTGTTGGAACAGCAGAGAAAAAACTGACAAATGTTTTCTTAGTTTTGGTGCTCCAGTGATTTGCAGGCATGGAACACAAAGCATGTGTGGTTGTGTTCATCTTGCACCATCATAGTCTTGAGCACTTCAGGGCACTGGGTATTCCTTCCGCCATATCTCCTCCTCGGCCTATTAGAACTCAGATTGCAGTGTGATATATTCATGAATATCTTGTCAGGAGGAAAAAAAACACTCAAATAAGATTTGCATCCATTATCTGAGTTATTTGAGGCGTTTATTTTTCAGTTTTTATGTTTTTTTGTTTTTGTTTTTTTTTTCAAAATTCAAAGCTGATTTAGGCTCCTTACTTAACATTCAGCACACACAGGGAATCGTGGTTAAAACTCAGGGTTTTCCCTTGAGATTCCACAGCGGAGCTTCCCAGCAAGCAGCTCTCACTGCTCTGCTCTTCGCTCCTCTTCTCCCTCGAATCCTCAGCTGCCGGCGGAAGCTGAGCTCGCTGAGCCCACCTTCCCAGTCTGTTCACCGCAGCCCAGTTCACTCCAGACGTCAGCAGCTTTCAGCCTCTCAGTGTACGTGCTTCAGGTCACTATGTATTACCTTTGTGAACCTCTTCAAATGTGCACATGTGCATGTGTGTTTGGAAATGTATTTCTTTATCTTAGTCCAAGTCTTAGACCCTATCTTGCCCTAAGTAGTCTGAATTTGGCTTTCAGCTATGGACAAATGAAACATCGAACCAGTTTCTGTTTATCTTCTTCTCTATAGGTGACCAAAGAGTAGGAGTTTTAAATTGATCTCTTCCTCTCATCTACCCTTCATACATCTCTTGCAAACAGTTTCTACATGGGTGACAGAAAATTCATTCTTCTCTCTTGATGTCTCCTAGCTGCAGATGGAACTGGAGCAAGAATATCAAGACAAGTTCAAAAGATTGCCCCTGGAGATTTTGGAGTTCGTGCAGGAAGCTATGAAAGGGAAGATCAGTGAAGACAGCAATCATGGTTCTGCCCCTGCTTCCCGGGCCTCAGACCCTGGAAAAGTGAACCACAAAACTCCGTCCAGTGAAGAGGCAGAAGGAGAGAATGCAGGAAAGGAGTTCGATACTCCTCTGTGACTGTTCCTGCCAGGTCTTCAGGATGTGCATGGCCATTCAGGCTCTGTCAGACTCTCTCATAGTGCAAAGATCACTGTCCAGTACCATTTTCCTGAGAAGCATCTTTTAGCCTAAAATCCACACCAAAGGGCAAGCTCTGGAAGGCTCTGGGATGAGCCCCCACCCCAGGCTCCATGTGTCATGTGCAAACGACTGCAGGTCTACTAATGAAGGTGCATGTATGTGGGATTTTTGTTTTATTTCCAGTAGTAAATTCAAAGCAAGCAATTTGCAGGCTCCATGGAACATTTAATGAAAGATAATATGCTCTTTGAGGAGATGCTGAGCTCCTGTTCTTATTTGAAGCTCCAGTGTAAAGTATTTCAGTGTAATAGAAGTAGTTTGAGAATTGCATAGCACTATTTAACACTACTGAACACCCAACTTTGCAATTTTTTTTCTAACTACCCCTCAACTCTGTATCTTCAAGTTAACATGCATATTAAATATGTTCATCCTTTGCTTTGCAAGCACTGGTGGCTTGCAGTTTGCTAATTTATTTATCATAGAGGCATCAGTGTACTTGTCAATGATGCGGCTTTATTAGATATTATAGTAATTCCAGTAAACTCTCCTCCTCCTCCTCCTCCTCTTCTTCTTCTTCTCCTTCTTCTTCTGTTTTTAACAAATCACTTGATTGTATTCTTGCCAAGTAAAGCCATCCCAAGACTTAGCAATATGGATTGTACATTTAGCTCCATGAGCAATCCAGGCAGCGTGCTATCCAAATTGACTATTTGCACTCAAAGTCTGGATATGCATTAGTTGGCCTGAAATGATCAAATAGATACAAAGGGTCTGTTCTGTTGAATGAAAAAGAACTGAGCTACTATATATTATGCAGAATTTCAATCAGAATGAACAGGTTCCAGTGGTTATTTTGCTGTCTGACATTTTTATGGTTCACTTATTTTTAATATAGAAAGGAAGATTGAATATTTAACTAAAGAATACACAGACCATGTATAATAATATATATTATTTCCATGTATATATGTATGTACTCCTCCACATAGGTGCATATGCACACATATGTGTGTGCAGCATGCATGTAGATGTATATTTATTAATTGGCATTGACCCAAATATCTTCCACAGGACCTAAAAGCAAATTCGAGGGTAGATGGGTGGAAAAGCAAAGGGTCAAACATCTGGATATTAAAATATATGGAAGTAATCTTTAAAATTTGATGGCACTGTTGTAGGTTTAGAATTTAGAATATGAATTTGATAAATGTTTTGCAGAAACAAAACTTGTATATTAAACTTATTTAAATGGTAAGAATATACAAGAATATATAGGAGAGTGAAGTGGAAATTTATTGACATCTTCCATAAGTTTTAAGTCTTACTGACTTCTATTTCATTCTAACATTGAAAGAAACTTTCATTATGCATTTAGTATGTACATTTAATTGTGTCTTTTTAATTTCCTATTTTAAGTGATATAAGAGAAATTACATCATGGCAAAACTGATCAAAACCATTACTGAAAGGTCTTTAAAAAGAATAATTATTTAAAACATAATTGAGAGAATGATACAAAGAAGTTTAAAATTAAAGTCCAGAAGCAAGATGCTATATCTTTATTTTATTTTAAAATAAACTCATCTGATTGTAGCTTAGCGAAACATTTTATAATGCAAAAATCAGTTGTGTCCTGAAAATTGTGTTTCAAGAATTTAATATTTTTATGAAAATTATTTTATTTAACTTTAAGCAATAACTAGGAACCACAGTTAAGTTTTAATCAAAATGAAGGCTTTCTTCAAACACTAAGCAGTGTTTGATTAAAAAAACACATCTAGTGTGACACAAGGGGGAAATCTCGTCCTCTTTGAGCTGATTATATTTTGATCTGAAGAATTAAGAGTGTTAATTATATAACATAATAAAATTGAACTGCCATGGAAAGGGAAATCTTTTGTAAATCATTCTACTTTTGCACTTTGTAGAAAGGCAGTAAACATAAAGGAGCAAGAATGGTCAACTTGGAATGCTACATTTTTATAAACAAAATTATAGAGTGTCTAACATTGCAGAAGAATGAACTAAAAGCATTCATAACCAAACACAATGGTAATCATTACAGAATAGTGAACACATTTTAGACCAGAGATAGACTTAGGCTGAATAACTTTGACTTAGGCAAAACTGTTTTGGGTTTCATTATCTTAGTGACTCTAGTCATTTTACAATGTGTTTGTATGGCCATTTACTGTAATCACATTTTTATATCTGTACAATGCCACCTTTTGCAGTTGTGGGGTAGTGTGCAACACTGTGCATCTTATGTTAATGAAACTACTACAGTGATACTATCATTTAATAATATTAATACTACTTGAAAATAGACAAAGATAAAGAGAAAAGGTCTATATGATGTGCAGTTTTGTGCCTTTATGTATTTGCCTTGTTCTTTGTTGAATGTGTGAAATTCTGTACTGTGTTTTTTCCTAAAATAGAGAGTAGAGTTGTGTAATAAGTTAGACTGTGTCCCTGACACCTTTACACTACTGAGAATAGCGTGGTTTTGGCCATGTGACCCGATTTTCAAAATCCTAATGACATGCCATGTGTTTTGGTTTTTAACATTTCATTTTAATACTTCATTATTACCATGCATTAATTAATACTCCTTTAATAGATAAGCAGTTATTAATTCCAAATGAAAGGGCCATTGCTTGCATACCTTTGAATTTAGTGTTGCACTTGTGCACTGTATTAATATTGTTTGTGATGGATTCAACATTGTGACTTTTGCCTTTTAAGAAGACAAAAAAAAAGTAGGACAAAGTATTTCAAGCTCTTAAAATGTACATATTTTGGTTCTTCTATCTAGAATTATTTAAAATGCATAATCCACATTTTTGTAATAATTCTATGCAATTTTGTGGCATGATGTTTCTTCCACTTGTAATTTTATGTGCTTTCATCACAAATCCAAAGGAAACAATAAAAATTTCTTAACACACCCAGCTGCCCTTTCTTGGTGTCCAGCCTGTCTTTCTCTTGACAGGGAAGGTGCTGGAGCAGCCATAATTCTAGACTTAAGGGTGTGCGGAGCCTGGCTCGAAGCAGAGCTGTCACTGCTCTTATCTCCACTGCCCTCCACCCAGGAGTGCCATGGCATTTCCCACTGTGTCCATAATAGGGAACACAGCTTCTTTCCTTCCTCCTCACCACCCTCTCCCTTTCCCTCCTTCTCTTCCTCTCTCCTTTTCTTCCCAAGCTAAGGAAGGCAAAAGAGCCAAAGATTCTTCTTACCAAGTAGTGGAAAATGAACCAACAAGCACCGGATGTAAGTTTTCTTACAAAATGTAAATTTTCTTGCGATATTGATAGGCAGAGAATGCATATGTGAGAACTGTGTGAGTCCCAAACCAGTACATTAGTTACCAATTCCTGGGTTATAAATTACTTTTAAATCTAGTGGTTCCAGACAACAAACAGGATTTCTTATCTCTCCCAGCTTTAAGGGGATCAGGAATTCAAATGGGATCCAGCAGTGATGGCTTTTCCATACGGATATCTAGGCCCCCAGTGGGAAGATCCAAAGGCTTGGGGCTGAAATTCCCTCACGTATCTTGTGGTTAGTGTACCAAGTGGGAGACTCGCTGTCACTCTGGGCTGGAATGGTGACATAGTCTCTCCCTGTATGGCTTGGGTCTTCTCACAAAATGGGAGGCGGATTCCAAGACTGAGCCTCTTAAGAGAGCTATAGGAGCTGTCAACAGTTTTAGGACCAAGTCTTGGAATGACATATCATTTTTACCCGAGTCTCTTTTTCCTTGATGATGACACTAACTCCTTGCCAGTTTCTGGGTAAAGGAATAAAAGTGGACCCCACCTCACCTTGGGGTAGTGTTGATCTCTGATGAAGAATGTAAGAGTCCAAATAAATGTAGAGGCATGGCTATCTTTGGCAAATACAAAAGTCTCCTAGGATACAACCAAACTGAATTTGTGTTACCCTCAAAGCTACTCCACCTCCTTTCTGTTCTCTAAAATGAATAGCACTAGCATTGATCCAGTTGCTCAAGGCAAAACATTGGTGAGGCATCTCCTTCTCCCTTACTCCTTTTACAGCAAATCACCAACTCAGATCAAGTCTCACCCTGAGATAACCCTCAAATTCTTTTGCTTTTCCCCTCTTGTGAAGATAATTCTGATATGCCAACTTCATTGAATTAAGAAATACCTAGAAAGTTGGCAGAGATCATACCTGGGTCCATGCATAGTTGGCTCACGAAGGCATAACTTTATGCATTATAAATCATCCCTCACCCTATTTCCCTGCTCTACTTCCTGGCCACCTTTAACTAAGCAGCTTTGCTTGGTTATTTTATGATGTTTATGTTGTAGAACCAGCTGATCATTAACTGAGTCCTCTGTGACCACAAGCCAGATAAAGCCTTTGATCTTTCAAGTTGTGACTGTTGTGTACTGTGTTTCAGTAATAATAAAGCTGATTAATAAACCCCTGTTCTCCTACTGTCTCCTACCTGAAAATGGGTCTCCTAAATAGTTCTAAGTCATGTAACCACTTCTCCGTACTTTGACTAAACTGGTAATACAAAAAGAAAAGGTGGTTAAAAGCCTTTAACTGATCCCAGCTATTTTCAGGATAAGATCTAAACTTTGTAATAAATGTTTGAGATATTACAAGAGTTATTTCCTCTATACATTTCTAGTTTGATGTCTTCATATGCCTTGTACCCCACATTTCAGCCTCATAGACAATCTTATCCCGTAGCTTTTAAAAATACTATTCCCTTGGTTATTTAGACCTTTCCTTTCTATATCCCTTTGTTTTGAATGCCTTGTCCAAAAACACAGAGTACCTCTCACATACAAATATAACCCTATTTCCCCTCTTTTCCTGGCTAACCCGTATTTATTCTTTCAAATGTAAGTCCAGGCCTCTGCAGGTGTGGGCCAAGGGGGTTCAGCCTCTGCTTGAGTGGGAGGCAGACATTGGCATCATCAATGCCCTGCAATTATGCAGAAGGCAGAAGTTATGGAATCAGGGAGGATTCCAATAAGATTTCTAATGAAGGCCTGGGAGGCCAGGGAAGGAGCCTCTGGGAAGGTAAAGCATAAAGCTGTAAAAATGAGGCCAAGGATGTGGAGTGGGGAGTCCCCCGAAACTGGAGATCCAAGAATGTAGACAGTCTGTTGAGGAATGCCCCAGACACTGGATGAAGTCAATCCAAGTAAGACACGGCGTGTAGACAATCACTTTTGAATTCTTTTTTTTTTTATTTGGCAGACAGCAATTCTTTTTCTTCTGTTTTTGAAAGCCAGTAAAAAGTTTGTACAATCATGCATGTATTTCATATTAAATACTTTCTTCTAGTGAACTCTAACACAGGGCCAGGATTGGAATGGCTGGGTCATACAGTGAGTTTATATTTAATATTTTCTGGAATTACTAACATGTCCTTAAAGGTGGTGTACAACTTATATTCCAATGTATGAAGTTTATGATTTGTCCACATTCTTGCTCATAATTATTGTTTTCTGACATTTTGATTATTGATATCCCAGAGGGCATAAAGTAGTAGTGCACTATGGTTTTTATTTGCATCCTAATAATAAATGATATTATATATATATATATTGACTATATATAATTTGTAAAATATTTATTTAAATATTTCACCCACTTTTTGTTGAGTAAATTTTTATTTTAAAATGTGGGTCCCCTGACTTAATTCTTGGCTTCAGTCCCATTTGAGCCTGTCTGTCCCAAAACCTTATCTGAGGAAAGCTCTCTCAATTACCATTCTTCCTAGAGCTACTGAATTAGGGTAAGCATTTGGGAAATGGTTCTAGTTATATTCTGTGTGCATCCAGATAGTTATTTGTCTGCTCATTTCTTATTAAATGTCAAATTTACATTTTTCCAGACTTCACCAAAACACAGGGTTACAAAATGTCTGATAAATGTAGATTTAATTTAGTAAGATCTCTTGAGTTTCCTGATGGCAAGAAATTCATCAAGGACAAGTTAAAATATTGATGTTACAATGGAAATATTTGCCCACAAACTTTAAAAGTTAAAGTGAGTTGCATAACATGATTCAACATACACAGTCAAGAAAAGTAATGTGTCAATAAGAAACCCGGCAATAACAAATAAAATGTTCTTGCCAACTAAGCTATGATTCCTTGTCAATCATAAAGTCATATCTGGATTTAGAAAGGTGAAAATCAAAGGTATATTTTAGGTTATGTATATTTTTTTCTTTCCTTTTAATTTCCAAGATGTTCTTGGTTATATGGTTGTAAGTTCATTTATTTTAAAGCACTAGCCCAATTTCCAGAGAGCATTGTCTGGAAAAGAAGAAATAAATGTGGATTGAAATCACTCAAAGAAGAGACAATAAGGATTTGATTCATAACAATGTCTCTCTAAACTGTTTTCTTTGTTTCGTTCATTCTCAGTAGGTGTTGGTACAGGTAAAGGAGCTGCTGCGTAAACTTTTCTCAAACTGTGCAGTTACAAGTTCTTATCTTCTCTCCCCTCATCTTCTTCTCTGGTTTATCCTGTTTATTTATTCTTTCTTTCTTTCTTTTTTCTTTTTTTGTTTTTTGGTTTGCTTGTTTCTTTGTTTGAGTCAAGTTCATGCTGTGTAGTCTAGGCTGGCCTTGAACTTGCAGTGACCTTCTTGCCTCAAGCCTCCCAAATGCTGGGATTATGCTCGGCTAGGACTCATTTTATTTTCTTTTCATCTTTTTAGCAATCACTTAATCCCCACATATGAATCTTTCTATCCTCCCAGAATGTTCCGCTGTCTCCTAACTCAGCCCACAAGGTCTCCCAAACAGGCAACAGTAGAATTACCCTTCACTAGGGGTGGGCCATTTGCACACCCCATTATCATTTCTCCAGCGATACACTGAGTCCAGATTTAAACAACACCTACTATGCTCCAGGTGTTTGTTTTGACCTAGGTTTAACCAAGTTGAAGTACAATTTTCTTGGTAATTACCATTCCCAAATAAGTACATCTTGAACACTAGTTTCTCAAAACGAACCGCAGAGTTTATCTCTACCCCCGACACAGAAAGGAAGCATGGATTCTTTTTCTACCGCACAATGCTAGGAAGGGTTCATACATATGTGCACATGTGGATACCACAGATACCAAAGACAAAGTGTCTTTGTCAGCAAGTGGCTTTTATCATCATTTTATACTTTAAAAGTTACCTCCCTGAGTCACTTCTGATATATGTGCAACAAAAGGCAACCTGAGTTTTTGAACCCAGAATCAGCCTATATCCCACCAAGAAACTGTGTAGGAGCTCCACATAGTCTACTTACAAGACATATTGATATGAACTGTTTTTAGAAATGACAAACTAATACTGATTTACAGCACATGACAAAGTCTTTTAAAACGACTCCTTTCCCCTCTTTCTGTGTTACTATCAGAGACCTTTTAAAAACCTGCCCCTAAAATCTTTCTTTATTCCCAGGTGATTCCCTCCCTCCTTCCTTCCTTCCTTTTTCTTTTATTTTTCTTCTGTGAAGCAATAATGTGCTTGCATCCTCAAGGCAACTAGTGAAGCAAGCTCCGTATCAATGCCCAACACATCAAGAAAGGACTCGATCACTGAAGGTTTCTATAAAACCTCCCATGAGGTAAGAACTGTAAATCTCAAACCCCTAGTTGGCTCCTGCCTAACTCTGAGATTTACAGGCAGACATAATAGAAGTTTGATCCACTCTTAGGGAAACAAGTCTGGGTGACCTGTGCTCCTCTGAGAATTGTGCTTATGGATATTTGGGCCAGGAGTGCTAAATGGGCATGGGGTCCAGGCTGGCATGTGGGTGGACCTAGCAGATGCTTCTTTTTGGAGGAGGCACAGATAGAGAAAGGTTACAGGAAGGCCTGGGAAGTATGAAGTCTGAGAGAAGCATTCCCCGTGCCTGGATCCAGAGTAGTTATTCCATATAAGAAGCTCAATAGCAGGGGATGTAGCTCAGTGGTTCTGGTGCTTACCTTGCAATCACAAGGTCCTGAGTTTGATCCCCAGTACAAAAAAAAAGAAGAAGAAGCTCAATAATTTTAGAACACCCAATACTATAGTGATTTCTCCCCAAACATTTTCTCCACTTGATTTTCTATTCACTCATATATCTGTGCCTTTCTATGGTCCCTCTCTCAAGGAGTAGATAGGGTGCTAGAAGTCTGTAAGCCTCTTCCTAAGTGTGATCACTGCACACACATCCTGTCTAAAGCTTGCCTTCTTGCTGCCAACACTAGGGAATACCTGGATTTTTTACTCAAGGTGCCTGATGCTGTACCTTGCGTTTTCTGTTCCAAAACCCCACATGGTCTGTGATATATAACAGGTTATTTTATCTTACCATTTGCTGAAGTCTAATCCTGGGGAAATTGGAACAAAATGTATGATGATTAACTGGCTTATTAGTGAGTTGCCTGAGCCCTGCATAAGCAAAGAGGAAGAACAGAAAACTATAAATTTTAAATTAGCTACTTCACTATAACGTACTCTTCATTGTAAAACTATTTTATTATAAAGTATTTTGCTTTTATAATGGGGTCTGTGGAAACTGTAGACTGAAGCTAACTTCCTAGCTCACAATTCCTCTGACTTACCTTCTAATTCAGAGCTCTTTTTGCAGCTGGTAAATCTATCTATGAAGATTTTTTTTTAATTTCACCTATTGCATTATTTTTACTATAGGTTATTCTGCTTGGTATTTTGTAATACAGTTGGATCACTTTTCATAGTTTTCTGTTCTGTCTGGATTATCTCTTTTCTTTTTCTTTATGTACACTAAATTTTGTTTTATAAATTATAAATTATAATTATAAATTGCTTTATATCCATCAGTTTTAGGAGTTGGTTTCTGTCAGCTCTGCTCACAAAGCTTCATTTTCTTGGATACTTAATTTTTACTGTATAATGTGTATTTTCCTTACAAAATTACTTATAAGCACTCTGAGATCTCTGAGGAAAGGCCTTGTACCCAGAAGGACTGATGATTGCCTCTGCATGGTATCTAAGGGACTCCAACCTGACTCCATTAGTGTTTTTTTTGGGGGGGGTATTTTTTTCCATATCTTGAACCACTGATCTATGTGATGACCACTTTAAAGATGATGATGGCGAGGTTCTTTTTGAGACAGTTTGTAGATATGACTTTTGTAAGAAAAAAATTCTCTTGGAAGAAAATCAAGAAACTTTCTTTCAAAGCCTCATCATAAAGACACATGAGGGCTGTTTCTGCCTTTCCTTTGTCCTAATTGTTAACATTCCGTGGCATCAGCGTAAAGGCTGAAGTGCTTCCTGTTAGACTCTCTGCTTTGTATGGATACTTTAGATTTCCATCTTTATCTGTCTCAACAAAGCTATGAAAATTGAAGTTCAGATTCACATGACAGATAAATAACTTCAGAAACTGGCTTCACTGTGCTGCACCTTCCTCTCTTCCTGATTCCTTTAGATTTTAGCCTGGAAGTTACTTGCTATCTTGTTGTCTCTTTTATTGTCTTTAAGAAAAAGATTCTGCTATCTATTTTATCCAGCACTTTAATGGCTCTCTTGGAAGAGATACTCAGTTTCTAGTTTGAAAAATTTCAACTCTTTCCATGAAAATGATCTTCAGTGCTGCCCAGGTTGGATCCTGCAACTGGACAACAGGAAGAGGCTACTGCCAGTCTCCAAGGGAAAACAGCCAACCAAAGTTGAAAAATAAAGTTTTTGCATGTTGTTTGGGGATGGTCATGTTTACATATCTCAGCTGAAATAACCATTGACAGAAAAATATCAGGTAAAGATGCAAAAACTCCTATAAGCTAAAAACCTTCAGGTTGTCAGATGTATGTATGATACCCTTGTGAGTTAAATTTAGCATTTAGAGCTCCAGTTTCTCTCTGCAATGTGTAAAAAGCTCATCTAGCCTGATAGTTCCCTGTTGGCTGCACCTCTGAGAAGTCAATTATTCTCTCCAAAGCCAATTTTAATTTTTGCACCCTACATTACTCCTGAATTTCCATCTGATGTTTTAAATAGAAGGTATAATATCATGTTTAAGGTATAATGGTTTTCTAGACAATGTAAAATCTGACCCTAAAGCACCAACTTGCCTAAGGATATGGATGTTTTGGCTCTGTGATGCTTTTCAATAGGAAAGAAGAACAAGATCATTTATTATTCTATATGTTTACCTCTGGTAACACTGGAATTAGCACAATGGATGACTATCAAAAAGGCTGAATGAATTAACCTATCTGAGACTGTGAAGAATTACTGGCAAAGGTGCCAGTAATTCACAGCATCCTTATAGTTTTTTGGCTTAATTTGATAGAGAAAGGTGATGTCTCTTCCCTCTCCTTGAATCTTTTAGACAGGTTTTGACTAATAAAGTGAGATTATTCCATTATTCCAACTTGGAGACTAAGCTTTTGAGAACCCTAGCACTGCCAAGAGAATATGCCTATGCTAGCCTGCTGGACAGTGAGGAACTTTATGAAGTAGAATTGACTATGTTATCTCAACTGCATCATCAGGTGAGTAATAGAACCAAGCAAGACTTGCTAAGCCATCTGGTCAACCACCAGAGAGCCATGGATATGTATGAGGGAGCCCAGCTGAGGGAGCAGAACCAACACAGAGCAGCAGAACTACACAACTTACAAACTTGTAAGCAGCAACAAATGTGGAGTTTTTGTTTGTTTTAACCACTAAGTTCTTGAGTGATTAAGTGGCACAAAATCCTCATTTGCAAGCTTGCCTGAAGGAGTTTTGGAAGAAAAGACAGAAGCTTCAGAATGAGAAGTCCTCAATTTCAGTTCGCTTTCTTTCATGAGCTTGCTCATCTTGCACAAAATGCTTTCCTGTTACTATGCTTTACACTCAAGCTTTTTTTAAGTTCTACTCTTACACACCATGGAAAGTACCAAAGTGCTCTATTTGATATTTATGTCATTTAAAATGATAACAAAGAAAGGTTTTTTTGTATAGTTGAACATATACTTATCTTCCAAGGATTTGTTCATACATAAGTATGAAAAAAAATCTAGAAAGTTGAACTTATATCTTCTTGTTCTAAGCTATCAGAGACAATGGATTCTAAAGCAAATTCTTGTTGACAGCTTTCTCTAACTTGGGTTATTTTTTAATTGTACTCTCAAAGTAGTCAAACAAACAAAATCTATTGAAATAAACATCTGTACTGATCCAGGACTTATTAAACAGTGTACTTTATTCTACAGAATACAAAACAGAGATTTAACAGTGAAACCTATGAAATAAATATACCATTCAAAAATGCCATTCCAATGTCCATCTGGATTTTGTTATTGTTGTTGTTTTTGAGACAGGGTCTTGCTTTATAGTTCAGGCTGGCCCTGAGCTCACTATGTAGCCCAGGCAAGCCTTGAACTCAGCAATCCTCCTGCCTCTTCCTCCCTAGTGCTGGAATTATAGGCGTGAGCCACCATGCCTAGCATTGTCCTGTGTGGTACTGATTGCTGGCGAGCATGAGTCACCACGCCCAATATCATATCATTGTATGTGGTTACTGGGATCAAACCAGGGACCTTGTTCTTGCTAGGCAGACAGCAGAACCACTGAACTAAATCTCCGGTCCTGGTTTTTACTGATTGTTTATATTACTGGAGTAGATATCCCTGTACCTTGAGAGCTCTCAGTTCTGGAAAGTATAATAGATTTGAATATGTAAATGGATTCACACACACACACACACACACACACACTGTGTTTATACAAGGTAAGTCCATGTGACAAATAGACAGTAAACATCCTTCAACAACTGTTTAATCTCTGTCTGTGTCAAAAAAACTCTGATAAACACATCAACAGCATGTAATCTTAAAATGCTTACATTTTCAAGATAGTTTTTTAAGACTTTATGTAGGCCATGGATGATTTAGCTCTCTTAGGATACATACATTCAGGTGGAGAGGTAAACATGTAATGGAGAACATAATCGCAGAGGGTTTTTTGGTCCTGAAGCATTAACATCAACTAGAGTATAAGCATCCAACCTTTTGGCTTCCCTGTGCCACACTGAGTGAAAAGGACTTGTTGGGGATGCATGAAACTTACAGTAATGTACTAAGTATGAAAATCTTTATCTACTTTATTATACTTTTGAAAAGGGCACCATAAACTACTGTGACATTTGATCTTGTTCTTGTGAAGTGAATGCACAGTGTCTAGTTTGAGAGCAGCTGCAATTCATAGTGAGTTCTCAAAGTGCTTATCAGAAAGTTGTGATCTCATTTTCCTCTTTATGTGCTTCTTTCTTAAAAATAGTTGTTCACAAATGTACGTATCACCAAACAGTGATGACATAATAAAAGCACACGTGTGAAGCAAGGAATATTTTTTTCTGGAAAAGTGGGTCATATTCAAATCTAGCAAAGAGGCAGGATGAAACTTTTCTTTGAGTGGAATGTCTCATTTCTGATTTCTGTCTATATAGCCCCAAATTTTATAAATAAGCAACCATTTGTTTTCCTGCTATTAGCAGTGCCGTCTATGTAATTAGAACAATATCATGAACAAAAAAAAAAAACTCTGAGCATTTTTCTGCTTCCTGTACCATTGTTGCTAAAAACTTATTTTAATTTATTAAATTATTTTACAAAAGAATCCAAGCCTAAGTTTAAATAATTAAACAAGGCAACTTACATTAGTTCTTATCAACAGTAAATCCCTGTTCTTGAGGAAGACTGAGAAGTCAACTAGTGCAGGACACAGTGAATTAGCTGGATGAAGACAGTCGGCACTATTTCCCCAAACTTGACTTTGTGCTGAATGGTACTCAGCAGCGTTCACATTTTTTATCACACCTTGTAAAGTCACTCACAGAAAAGGACTTCCAGAACTGCTCCAGAAAGTATGAAGAAGGATGAGAGAGGTGTCTTTGAAGTGAGAGGGAGTATTTCAACAGGGATCAATGGCATTTTTAAAGATTGAAATATTCACCATGTATTTTGATCACCCTGGAATCACCCCAGGATGGGCTGTATCAGTGAACATGCTTGTGGGTCAAAATGATGTGCAGTCACCCTTTTAAGTGTCTGCTCTAAGCTAAGCACTTGGGTCTTCCTTTAATTTCAAGAGTCTCCTTAAAATGAGCTGAGAGCTGAGCTGGCCAGTGTTACGAAAGTCGGTGTTGCCAGAATGGGGCAGCAACCTAAACACATCACGAAGGCAAAATAAGTACAGGAACACAGTGAGAACATCAGCAAATGTTCTCAAAAACACATACTCAGTCTTGAGGAAACAAATGCTTAGTTCTTGTGACTATTACCAAAATACACCATTTCTTTGACTTTTTTTTAAAACAAGTTAAGACTATGAATTTTTCAATACAAATTAAAAACTTTTAGATGATTATTGAGGTAGTCTTTTTTGGGCTACAGAATTTCAAGGAAGTTTCCAGGTTTATGAACCTTAATCAATTAATTTACATATGCTGCTACCACCCTTGATATGTGCTAATCCTGGCTCTCCAATGGGGTCACTTTCAGGTACCTCTCATCTCTGCTAGAGGAATGTCTACACTGTCATAAGCCATACCTTTAACCCAGAATTTGAGACTGAAGCTAATTAAAGCTCACTTCCTATAACCTTTGTAAAGGAATTTTACATTATCATATCATATTTTCTGCCCAGTCAGATGCAGTAAAATGAAATCATGTAAATTTTGAATTCCAAGGATTAGTTGGTTGCTCTGAAAATTCTGGAACAAACATACAAGTGACATAACAATAAGCTTTAATATTCACAATCACGGATTTAGGGGTTGGCTTCCAAAGGCTGGGATCAGCGAGGTGGCTCTTCTGTAAGGCTGTGGAATAGCTGCTTTATGTATTAACTTCCTTCCTTGTTGCTTTATATTTTTCCAAAATTCAGGGAGAAGGATCACTAAACAGCACTAGTTCCTGAAGACAGATCATAAAAGTGCAAGAATCAGACCAAACTGCCCCAGTTCAAGTAAGGCCTCAGTCTACCTCACATCTCCTAATATTTCAGTGGTCCAAGCAAACCTCACCAAGCTCAAGAGGGCTCAGAAGTCTATTTCCCTCACCATGGGAAGGAGAATGAAATTAGTACTGGCTAAAATCAATCCCAACTCTCAGATCCCAGATACCTTTTTAAAGCTGGTTTTGTTTCAAAATAATCCCCAAACAACCTTTCTCCCAGGCCTTGCTGGCTCCCTGTCAAGATGCCAGGCTCTGGGACGTCACCACAAGTGGATGTTGGCCTGCTGCGAACAAGACACATGGTGGGTGGCAGCAGATGCTTAAAGCTTGGAACTCTCAGGACAAGTGCTCTAAATTGGGAACAAAGCATTCCACGAGCTATGTCAAAACTTTAAAAATAAGCCATTGCTCTATGCAATACTAATGACCTTGCTGAAGACATTCAAAATGCCTCATTTAAGATGGTGAAGTAATAACTCGGGAGCAGTGACCGTGAGGTTTTTCCATCCCATCTGTGCCCTGCCTCGGAAGCCTCTGTTTTTCTCATTGTCCTGGGTCCTTGTTCCCATGGGAACTGCTCTCTGTGGAACACAATCCTTGGGCCAGTTCTACGTTTGTCAGCACCAACTTATTAGGCACATGAATAAATGGCCACCTAATGTAAAAAGTCTGCACATAGATGATGAGTTTGGAAGATGCCTTTGCTGTAAACATTTCTCTAACTCACTATGTTCTTTTGATACCTTCCCAGGAGGGAAATGTGAACCAATGCCACAGTAACTACTTTTCATTTTAAAGTGGAGCCAAGGGGCACCAAGAAGTAGGGATATCCTATTATTCCCACTGACTTGAACTACAAATTATGTTTTTTTCAGAAACAATGGAATGAAGTAATGCTCTTATCAATTCACGCCTGACTTGGGGCAGGAGGGAAGTCCCACATATCACCTAATGTTCTGTAGTAAGTTAAGAATAAACATTCACAAAACATGTAAAAAGTAGGTATCTGCCAAATATAGACTGACCCAACATAGACACATTTCAGGTTCTTTGATTCCTTTTTGACTGTGTAGCCCAGAGATAACTAGACCCCCTGACGTCCAATCATGGTACACAGTCATATTCTAAAAAATAAATTCTTCAACAAATAAATTGAAATCTTCCAGGAAAGATCAAAGAGATGTCAAATGTAGGGGCAATTAAAAAAAATAACATGAAGGTTCCTCTTCCCTGTCAAGGTCTTGCGTACCACAATAGCTATTTAACCAAACTGATTCTTTCCACCATTTCCCATTTGTTTCACTAAAAATCATATAGAAAGATCTGAGACCTGAACAGAGATGTAGGAGATGTCCTGGAAGAAACAGAACTGATGACTGTATATCAGGACAATGTGAGGAGAGCCATATTCATTTCAGTCAATTTCCATCCTCAGAGGGTACATGGCTCCCCTGTCCCAGCACTGTGTTCAAAATTGGGCTACGTTACTCAGGAAATGAAACTGAGGCTAACGTATCTGATTCAAATCTCAGTCCCTTCACTTAAATAGGTCTTTGAATTGGGCAAGAACATTGTGCCATCTTGTAAACCAGGTGTATAGACCCTTACTTCAAAGTGATATTGTCAGGATTAAACAATGCAATTAATTAAATGATCCAAGAAGTCATATCGATTCTGAAAAACAGTTGGGAAGGGATTTGACTACCTAGACTGGCCATTTTTTAAAAATTTTTTCATTTATATCTGTCCCCCAAATATATAGCAAGGTTTCCTAACAGCTGTGTATTAAATTTTTGTGTCTTTCCCTTCCCAAAATCATATATGAAAATCTTATGCTTCAACACGATGGCATTGGGAGGTAAGGCATTAAGAAGTAATTAGAACCTGAGGGGGTAACCCACATGTTAAGACTAAAGCCCTTACAAATGGGGACTCAAGAATGACTTGTCTCTTAGTATTGTGATGATACAACAAGAAAGTGCCACTCATATACTGGGTCCCCACTAAACACCAAATGTGGGGTGATCTTCCTCTTGGAGTTCCATGTTATCAATAAGTGTTTCTACTTTCAGCCATATTTTTCAGTTTAAGTCTCTGGTATTTTTTGTTACAGCAGCTGGAGCCAACTAAGATACTTAGTCATACAGTGCCAGTCTGCTTAGGTATCTGGGAAACAACATAATTTCTACAAGCAGGGCATTAATTAAGCAGTGGAGATTTCTTCATCACATACAATGAGAACAAATTAGTTCATGCAGGGCAAGGTAAACCGCCTCAGATCACCAGTTCCCTGAAAAGAGTGACAAATCCCAAGGAACCAGATCTCTGCTCTCTGAGACTCACGTACCCTCAGTCCCATTCATAAGCTTGTCATGGTGATAGTTTTTCATAAATTTCATTAATTGAGCTGAAGTTTGTATCTACTCTCTGTCATTGACTTTCTAAACAGTGCTTGAAATGTCTGGTCCCCTGAGAGCCTACACCAAGCTACTGGAGAACAAATTAGATCATCACTCATCCAACTTAGTGTCAAATCCAAGAAGACAACTCAGGACTGCAGTGGGGGTGTGTTCAGTGTGTGGTATCCACTGAGGGGGTAGAGGGAGAATGAAATTAGCAAGAGAGTCATGACACCAGGCTGCAACTCAGGGAAAAGGATGTTTTCTTTTTAACTCGACTGCCCAGAAAAAAAACCACCTTATTGTACTGTATTATATTCTGCTGTGTTTTATAATTCCCAAAAAGGTTCAGAAGGTGCTGGCTGCAGGCCCAGAGTGTTTCATAAAGCTTCTACTTATTGATCTGGGAGAATTGGGGAAAGGCAGAATATTACCAAAACTTTTTAGAGGAAACATGATACTGTGGACGATATAAGTAATTGCCTTTAAGAATTTTCCCAGAAGCTATTGCCTATTCAAGAGAGAAAAGTCTTAGGTACTGTCCACAGTCCAGTCTCACACACTGAGGATAGGGCCTCATAAAAAGAGAAATAAACAGAAGTTAATTTTCATAGGAGATTCAGTCTGGCAAGTTGTCAAGAATTGGTGGTTTTGTTTCATTCATCGAAGAGGCATCCATCTCGACTTCTTGCTATTAGATGCTTTCCTTTATTAAGGCCTTAGTTTGCTCTATGCTCGATCTTGCACAGAACAGTTATAAACATTTAGCTGTAAGTGCCTCCTGAAAATGACACTAATAATGATAATGACAGCCATAGTGATGACATTCTGAGAGCATGTTAAATTCCTCCTCATCATTCTCATCAGTCTGCTTGGAATTCTAAGTAACCAGGGATTTTCAAAGCAGGATCCACAGAGCTCTAGGTCCTGGGGGAACACAGGAGGAAGGGAGAGGCAGCCAAGCTATGTGTGAGATGACAGATTATACTTTCAAGGATGGGCAGAATATCCCATTCCAGTTACCGCACAGTGTAACAGTGACACTCTTCCCACCAAGCAATGGGAACAAGGCCTCATCCTTTATGTGACTGCCTTAGCCAACAGAGTATAGAGAAGGATGACGAGATTTTCAAAACCGGGTCATAAAGATGCTATTTAATATTGTGAAATAGAAAATATTCAAAGGGAAATGTGGTGGAGGAGTGAGTGATGAGGGGTAAAGAAAAAAATGTGATGGTAAAAAAAAAAAGTGAAACAAATCTTATATATTTAGGGGATGTGGGGTTGTGGGGTGGGTAGGGGAATGGGAAAAAATGAGAATTAAATTGTGACCTATACTAGTACAAATTCCCATTATTGAGTATGATCATGATGTATATATACAATGTACCAATAAAGATAAAAATAAATAAAAAATGCTATTTATTTCTGCCTTGTTTTCTTGAGATATCTGCTAACTACTATGCTTCAAGAATCATCTAGTTAACTAGTGCTGCATAACAAACAAATCCAAAACAAAGGGACTAAGTTTCATAGTTCTATGGACCATTAATTAGATTTAGTTAAATGACTCTTTTCCTTTGATTCCTTTATATGAGCTGGATTTACTGATCTTTCTAGTCTATCACATATCTACGGTTTCAGCAGTGGCAAATGGACCGACTTTTCTATGCCCTGCATGATCTCACTTCCTCTTAACAGTTTTATCTGGGCTTGTTCTCATGGGATCTATGCAAAGTTGCAGGAAAATATATGAAAGCTCACAACCATTCTTGAGTCTAGGCTCACAATTAGCACACTGAATTCTGTTGGTTAAAAAAGTTACGTTTATCCTGGATTCAAAGAATGAGGATATGGACTCTATATGTAAGAGGAAGAGTTACAATATAACATTGCAAGTGGACTTGGTTAAAGAAAAGAGAGTGTTTGCAGCCATTTTTGCAAGTAGTTTACCAAACAATGCTGGCCTGTCTCCTGAGGATTCTTTAAAGAGCCAAACATGTTCATCCTCCTCCTGTGAGGAATTGCTTCTTCCTCATTTGAGCTGTCAACAGAATAGGATTTTGATTTTCTTTCATAATCAAAATAATGGGAGAAAATTTGGGTTCCTGTCCCAGATGTCAATCCGTGTCCACCATCTTCCTTCACAGTTCCTCCAACAGTGACCTCCAAGACCTGCCCGCCCTAGGTGAGCATACACCCAAGCTATTTTTAGAAGACCACGTCTTCAGGGTACTTATCATTAGAACTGATGAAAAGAGCTACCTTGTTCCTTTTTTCTTAGTTTCAGAGCTTAGCCCTGCTGTTGCTCAAATGTTCACCCATATGAAAAAGTTGGTCTAGCATAGGAAAAAATAGCTAAAACTTAGAGAAAATGGAGGAAAGACCAAGAAAATCCAGACAGTGTTGAGATCCCTGATTCACCTACTTCCTCCAGTTTAGTTATATTGGCAACATCTGTCTGTTTGCCTTATGCTAATTCCAATTGAATTTCTCTCACTTGTAAGTAAAGAGTTCTACCAAATACATTAGGAACATTCTTAAAAATTCAACACATTGCTAGGTTCAAAAAGAGTATTTTAATATATATATGTTAACTGCAAATATAAAATAACAGTGGAATAACTAAGAACCAAATGAAAGAATAAAAAAAATTGTACCAGTCATGGCAAAGATGTAAAGCAACTGGGACTCTCTTTTAACGATGACAATAAAAGAACACAATATTTTGGAAACTTCTTTCATAGTACCCAATATTCTATAAATATATAGCCTAAGAACAGCAATTCCAAATCTAAGAAGCCACAACTGAAATAAGGTATGCATTAAAATAGTTCCAAACTAGATACAACTCCATCAACATGATAGATGAATAAATTGTAGTCTACCCATACAATGAAATATTATATAGTTTGCCCTCTGTTTCCATAGATCCCAGCATTAGACTGAAAATATTTGAAAAAAATTGCCTCGTGTATTGAAAATATACAGGCCTTTTCCCTCATCATTTTCCCTTAAGCAATACAGCATAACAACTATTCACATAGCATTTACATTGTATTAGACCTTATAAGTAATCTAGAGGTGATTTCACATATGTGTGAGAATGTCCATATGTGCAAATCTCACACCCCATTTAACCCATCCCCTTGGATAGAGAAGGATGATCACCATCAAAATAAGGGAACTAAAATGTAGCAAATGTGAACGTATCTCAAAAATATAACATTGAGGAAAGATGTCAAATACAAACAGCATGGCTGGTCTGATTTTATTTACAATGCACAAATCAGGAGAAACTGATCTTTACCACTGAAAGGGGAACTCATCATGATCCTTGTGGGAGAACTGTTTCTGCAAGGAAGACAGGGGCTTTCTATTCTGGTCAATGCATGTGTAAGGTTATGATATGTATATCTTTATATATGTATGTTAAATTTAAATGAAGTTTACTTACTGAAGTTGAAAAAGTAGCTTTGAGGCTCATTGGACAACTATATACCACCAGGTTCTCCATCTTCTTCTGAGTGTGGTGCCTGATTGGGACTGATCAGTAACAGAAAAGAGATGAGGACTGTGAGAAGTACAGTCATTGCCATAAAAGAGCAAAGTCAGAGAGAGAAAACACTTCTGTGTTGAGGGGAAAACAAGTTCTCCGACTTTCTCCATCTGTCACACCAGATGCAGCAGCATCGATCAACGTGCAGTTTGGCGTATGCAGTTGAGGACATTTCTTTCATGTGGGAGAATAACTTGGCTCAATTAGGTTGGAAGAGTAAAGTATTTTTGTATGCTGAGTGAAGTCATTATCACTTAAGGTGGCCTCAACTAGACAGAGCTGGATTCTCGAATTACCAAATCCCAGAATTGCACAACAAAAATCTTAATTTCAACGGTCACTTCAAAGCCATCTATCTTTCTACAATCACTTTTCCCCAATTTTTCTACACTTGATCTTAGCCAAAAGGCCGAGAAGCGATCCCCCAATTTTTCTGTGTTTGTACTTCATTTAGATCTGGTTCCATGAGTCATTCTGCTTCTATTATATAAGCACCTTCTAAGTGTGGTAATTTCCGTAGTTTATCCACAGGGACCTATTAATTCCAATTAGTTTATAATCATTAACTTTATGTCTTTGATCTTCAAACTCCTTTGCTCAGTGAAAATTTCACCCTTACTACTCCAACTGTTTTAATTTGATATTTAGTCTTTTGAAAAATCAGTGATGAAAAGCTGCCCTCATTTTACTGCAAAATGATGGTATCCAAACAACACCAGGCTTCCTTCCTTCCTTGTTAATTCTATTTAGAGTCTATAGTCAGTTTTCTCTCCAATTCCTGTCAGGGATAAGTCCAAATTTCCACACATTTGCTCATGTCAGCTGCCTCCGCCTGGCTTCCTACTTGGTGAGAAATTCCACCTGGAGAGATCTCTCTCCTGCCGGGCATGTTTCATGGGTTTGCAATCTAAGGAGTCACACAAGGCCCCAGACTCTACTTGACTTAGTGCTCTGCTGTCTCCACCCTGAAATTCTTAATAACTGAGTAAACCCACCACCTCCATTTATACTTTCTCTGGAACCTGGAAATCCTATAGCTGGGACTACATTTACTAACAGGTACCAGTCATTCACATTCCTACTTTCTTGCTGTCCTCCTTAAAGGGAATTCTTTATGTCAAGTTTGAAAAAATCCTGATAACCTAGACTTCCTGTACAATAATAAATCCGCTTAAAGAGCAAAATTCAATGATAGTCAGTGTAGTAATTTGCAAGTTTGTGCAAGCATCATTACCTAAGATTGCCCCAAATAGACCACCCTTAGCAGACACTCCTATTCCTCCTTCCACGAGGCTCTGACAACCATCAATCTACTTTCATATTCTGCAGACTAGCCTGTTCTAGGCATTTTATATAAAAGAGTTCTACAACATGTGTACTGTCTCTCCTTTGGCTTTGTTCACTTCTTTTGAGCCAACCATGAAAAAAATCACAATTATATTAGAGCAGTGAACTCTGCACAGATTGGAGTTCTTCATCTCACAAAGTCAGAGACTGAAAACTTTGGAGAAGAAGAGGAAATTAGAAAGATATACATTAAAAATGACGAGAAGAAACAAAACTCTTGGTGGATACCCACCATGAGGTGATTACAACAGTGAAATCACCGATGTACTTTCTTCGTTTTTGCCTGATATGTTTAAGTGGAGCATGCCAGGCTTCCTAGAGTTTTATATATACAGTTATAACAGTAGTTACTGAGCTGGAAACCAGCAACTCTGAATCTCCAAGTTTCTCCAGACCAGAAATTAGAGAGGAACTATCAACTAACTTAGCATGCTACGCTAAAGAACCTTCTTCCTGGCATGGAGGTTATCTCGCTAATTTTATTTTAACTTTCATCTTTCTTCCCATTGTTTCTTTTACATTTTTAAGTGTACAGGCTCTTAACTGGCTCTTAACTGGGTGTAGGTGCTACTTTCTTTTTATCCAGCTGACTCTATTTTAGGATGTCCTTATATGCTCACTAACCAAACACTCTACTACAATTTTGAATAGCATCATGTTTTTAAGGTCAAGGTGAATTGCTGTATTACAGTTTTGGCCCTGAGCATCTCCTACTTCCACAGGCTATTTGCTCCCAAATCATTTTCCACACCCCGTCACTTCTATAGACTCAGTGAGTCTGTGATTTTCATCCTGAGCCATCTTTACTCTTTCCTTCAGCCCCTCAGCCTTTCCTGCTAGTTCCCAGCCAAACTCCTTAACTCTTTCTGTCTTCTCATCTCCCATTTACTCTCTAACCTTTTCCAGTTTGGCTTCTGTTCCCTTTAAGCCAAAGAAAATGCTTCTCCTAAGTGCCCAGTGGATTTGTTCCCTAACTGGAAATGTTTTCCCTCAAAGATATGCTGCTTTTCCATGCTAGCTTCCCCTATGGATTGTCTCCTTTTCCATTGGCCTCTTAGTCTCCCTTTCATCCTTTTCACATTTTTCCTTAATCAGATTACTCATGTTTCTTTAATCCCTAAATTCCATCACTTTTCAGAACTCTTCGGTTATTCCTTATTCTCACTCTTCAGATTTTCACTGTAACTGCATTCAGATTGAGTTATCACATACGTGTCAAGAATTCTCGAATCTTGTGTCTTGATTTGCCTTGTTTCCTGGGATTCAGACATCTATGCAAATATTCACTAAATGTCCCTCTGACTGGATATCTGCAGGCTCCTTGACCTCCTTGAATATGTTTATAAATAAACTCAATCTTTTTCCAAACTCACTTAAGTGAATGAGGCCTTTGTTTATCTTCCAAACTACTCTACAGAGTAACTAGGACTCATGAAAAGTTTCAGAACTTCCTTGTCCGCATCCACAATCAGTCTCTAAGTCCTTGCCCCTTCTACACCAATGTCTCCCATCAAATATATTTCCATCCTCTCCCCCTCCATATCACCATTAGTAAAGGCCTTTTTTATACAAGAAATCCATCCAAAAGTGCTTGCAAAATGTGCTTTCAGAAGCACCTATTGCTCCTCCATCTGCTTTGGAAATGAAACTCAAAGTACTTCTGTGATTTTTACCTCTCATCGCTTTAATCAGAACATGTCATACCATTTCACAGCCCCATCTTTAAATACATATGGTTTTCTTTCTGCTAGAATTACTCTCATTCATCACCCTCATCTATCAGACTAAATTATGTTTTGTAGCTCTGGAAAAGATTTTCCCAAGAGTTTAGCCTTCCCAGAAATCTTCCCTGATGACTTAATATAATTTCTCCTTTTTGCACCCAACGTGCACATCTCTCTAATTGCATGCTTGGTATCATGTATTAATTTAATTTCCTTTATCCCCTATGTGAGTACAAATTCTTGATCAATCATACCATTTAGTCTTCAGGCCTTAATGCCTAGTAATGTAAATAGCATAACATAGGTGCTCGATTAATTTCTAATAAATAAAATAATAAATCACTTCTGGAAACCTCATGTGATTCTGTGCCTCTTGATTTAGTTGGCTCTTAAGAACATGTTATACAGGTATCAGCACAATATATTCAAAGGGTTGGAAATTACACGGAAAGAAATGAATGTTGCACACTTAATTGGTTGGTAGTCATGGACCCCTTTGACAATCTGAGCAAATCTAAGTGTTAACCTTAAGGAAGGCTTACACAAATGCAAGGGCATTGGATACAGTTTTTGTGAGTTCCTAAATTCACAGGCTTTGCTTGAGATTTCAACCTGAGTTCTACTTTTTTATGTGCACTTCTGAGCAGTCATAACTCCCAAGAGGAAACTCCTTCTTTCTTCCTGAATTGAAATAAACAGACTAGCTTGAGGGCATGAAAGCTTGATTAAACATATTAACATACCAAAAAGAAGGATGTGCAAAGCCCCAGGGAAATAACTTAGCTCAGGAAGGCCACAAAAATATAGCCTTATAGTAACAAAATTCAGCAGCACCCACCCTAGTGCCTTTGAAGCAAGGTACTGATAGACCTTGTGAGCGTAAGCCCACAGAATGAACATCCCTTCCCCAGGACAAGAACTTCCCTAGGGAGAAATAGAAGTATCAGCCTCTTCTAGACTTGGGCTACTGGTTTCAGTTCCTCCTGACTGTTTCTGTATATGACATATTTACTTAGCACCTATTATCACCTACTTGTCAGAGGTGATAAAACAAGGATGCAGGTGATGGAATTGAACTCAGCTCTCTTAGAGTTTGTCTAGTATTTTATTTGCTTAGTCAACAATCTTTAGTTTCTGGTGCTACAGTAGCCTTTACCAGAGAACTGATGTATCAGAGATCAAAATTTAATTATTTTCTTCTCTTTTATGAGACCTTGGAACGTTAGTCACTTCTTCCAAAATCAAAGCATCTTGAATCGGATCTTCCTCTGTTAAACAAATAAAATGATGCCTTTCATTATATGAAAGAAGCCTTTTAGCACCATTGTCTTAAGAAAGGTGGTGTTTTTAAGAAAATGTCCTTTGAAAGGTTGCCTTCTGATATTTTTTAAGGCTCCTGTATGCCCATAGGAGAAGATGGAAGGAGGCAGTGTCTAGGATTTTAAGGAAGTATTTCACTGCCCTGTGCAAAGTTAATGTAACTGTAGGAAGATCTATTATCCAAGGCCTTTGGCCAGATAGATACCAGACATTGAAATGAAGCTGAGTAACAGGAATTTATACACCATCATGGCACACTACACCCAAAATCTTGGATTGTTTTGACAGTGGGACAAGCCAGGGTTCACTATAGAAATTCACAGAGATTCCACTCATCAACGTTGTTCAGAATCGATGTCATGTAGCTCATGAGGCCATAAGCACTGTGAACCAGCCCATCTTCAAAGCCCTCAACTGATCCCTGGAGCTTGGGTGAGTTTGGATGAGAGCTCCCTGCACTGAGTTACCCCTGGGAGACTCAGGGCACAGTTAGTCTCCCTGCTGCAGAGACAGTACTGTCACCTGGGGCTAAAAAGGGAGGAAGAACCTGTCACCCAACATCATCTTCACAAATATTTAAATTGCATAAGCTCTATGGTCTCTGGGACAATGACTGAATTGCACCTTTGTATCAGGAGAGCAACCTGTACAAGAATGGGTGTGCTGGATTTGGCCCAGGGGACACATGTTGTCCATCCTGATTGAGCATTCCATTCCAGGAAACTGCCTGCAGGCGCCAGAGAGAGGCTCACTCCATCTCTACCATCACTTAGCTTCCAACATTGCTGTGTGCTGGGAGAAAGCTGAAATGAATAGATGCTCATATATAATCTTCAGCTCTCTGTGCCTCTTGCATTAACAGAGGTGGCTAAAGGAAGCCTACACTTGGGTGATTGAAGCCATTCTCACTGGAGCTTCATAGTCCAGGGCTATTTTAAATGATCCAAAGAAATGAGCACCTTGCCTTTGGGGCTGTTGGGAATAGCTCCATTCTAGTCAGGCATTGTATTGAATATGTTTGAGTCAATGACAGACAAATCTGACAGTGGTCCCACAACCTCCAGTGAGTTACAGCCAACTTCTTTTGTAGAAGTTCTGATTTTTACATCAAATTGTGTAGGATGCACTATACCCCCCCCCATTTTCTCATCTTTAAGAGAGAAATGGGATGGTCTTCCTAGAGTTATGATCAAGATTAAGTTAGCAAAGCCATGTGAAGGCCTCTGCATAGCCTCTGGCATATTCTAAGCACAAGTTAATAATCACCTTTAATCCAAAAAAGCAAAAGTCAAAAGGCACAAAAGTCAAGAACTTCTGATCACCTTTATGAAGACACAAATAGAAAACTTCATGAAACTTTGTTTAATGTACAACAATATTGAAAATATTTTATAAAATTTCTTGTTTTGTTACCTGTATAAGATGCTTATGAAACATAAATTAATTTTATGTTTAATTTTGGGTTCTACTCCACAAGATATTTCATTATGAATGTAGAAAGATTCCAAAAAAAAAACCCCAAAAATCCAAAACCTAAAATACTTCTTTTTTATGCATTTCAGGAAGGAAACATTCAACTTATTATATTCAATAACGATTAGCAAGGTTAGTTCCAATGCCCTTTCTCTTTCAGTTGTTCTGAAAGAGGTCTGCACAGAGGCAGTCAAAAATATTCAAACCTGTGCTCATATTGATGGCCAATAACCATATATATTAGCCTACTTTTTGCTACAATGAAGAAATATCTGAGGCTGGCCTCTTATGCAGAAGGTCCCAGTTCTGGAGGCTCAAGAATTATAAAAACTTTCTCATGAAAAATAACTCAGGGCTACCTTGGTCCCTTTAAGGACATGGCTACAACGACCTTGGACTTCCCACTAGACCCTGCCTCTTAAAGAGTTTACCACCTGAATCCCCCACACTGAGGCCATATCTACAATGCATGAACCCTTGCAGGACAAAGCCAAAAGGTAGCACCACTGTCACAAGAAACCAGCCCTGAGCCTATTTTGATGAAATACCCACAGCCCATCAAAGCATATGCTAGATCATGTGGCTTGGAAAAGTAGACTGGTGTCTTTTGTATTCACCACCTACAATTTTATTGTAGGTGTCAGAATCTAAGGGTTGTTTCATTTATTCATCTGGCCTTTAAAAAAGGATTTCATTATTTTCATTATTTCATTATCATTCCAATCTGCAAGAGAGCAAGAATATTCTCTGAGATAGAATCTGTTTTGTTTTGTGCAGAGGGAAGTCTAGAGAAGAAATATTTTTTAAATTGAATTCTTTATTGGTACAATTTATATACCACTCACAATCACATATAACATTGGGGAATTTGTACTGGTATATGACAGAAGTTAATTCTCATTTTTACCCATATCCCTACCCACCCACACCTCCCAACCCCCTTTATACATACTCTTTTATTTTCTTTCTGAAACATATTTATTCCTTCCCCTCATTACATTCCCACACCAAATTTCCTATGGAAATTTCCCACTCTATAAAAGCTGTCATACTTTCTAGAGCTCATTTGCATCTACAGGAGTTCATGTCAAAGAGAAGATCTGGTATTTGCCTATCTGTGATCTATTTATTTCACTTATTAGTATATCCTCCAAGTGTCTACATTTGCACCTCAGTGGATCGATCTTATCATTCTTTATGGCAGAATAATACTCCATTTTATATATAAAAAAACCCCACATCTTCTTTATCCACTCTCCAGTTGATGGCCATTTGGGTTGTTTCCAAGATTGAGCTATCATGAACTGAGCTGCTATGAACAAGGTTGTACATCTGTCTTTCCAATGTGAGTTTTTAAATTCTTTTGCGTATATTCCTAGAAGGGGGACAGCAGGGTCAAATGGGACCCCTAGTCCTAGTTTTCTGAGAAATCTCCACATGGATCTCCACAATGGTTGCACAAGTCTGCAATCCCACCAACAGTGGAGAAGGGTTCCTTTCTCCCCACAGCCACGCCAGCATTTATTGTTGGTTGATTTTGTGATAGTGGCCATTCTTTGTGGAGTGAGATGATATCTCAGTGTTGTTAATGGAATAAAGAACTGCTCTTTGCAACTTACTTTTATTTCTCATTCAAAGTGCTGAGTATATCCTATTTCTTTCCTCCATTCCTTCATTCATTCAGCATTTTTTTTTGAGACGGGGTCTCGCTTTGTAGTTCAGGCTGGCCCTCAGCTTACTATGTAGCCCAGGCAAGCCTCGAACTCAGCAATCTGCCTATCCCTGCCTCTGGAGTGCTGGGATTACAGGCGTGAGCCACCCGCTCGGCACATCAATCAGCAATTTTAAACTAGACTTCTACTATGTTCAGAACCATTCACAACAGTGAATAAAATGTACATTCTTCTATGTTAGCAAATAATAAACAAAATTATAAATTGATAGTATTCAAATGGCTGTAAGTGCTATGATGGAAAAGGAGAATAAAGAAGATAGGAATGCTAGAAATGAGGGAAGCCTTGCTTTTCCTATATGACAGTCTTGCTCTTTCTACATGTCTTGGGCTTTCCAAGACAGAAAAGAAAAGAAAGGAACTGAGAAGACTCAAGGGAAAGTCAAACCAAACCACGGGAAGTGAGCGAGCAGGCCAAGCAAATGTGGACAAAGAATGCTAAGAAAAGGAAGTAGCATGGTCTGACACTCAAGAAAGATCAAATAAAATGGTGTGACTGCAGAGAGAGAGAGAGAGAGAGAGAGAGAGAGAGCAGAAGTGGAGGAGTTAGGTGGTGCTGAGGACACAGCAGTGAGAATGCAGGTTTTGTGCAGTGTAGGGTGGGAAGGTGTATGTCAGTTTGAACAGAAGGGTGACACCCCTCTTCACCAGCTGGCTGCTGTGTGGAAGGTAAACTATAGAGAGACACGGATAGACACAGGAGTCTTTGAGCAAATGCAGAGAGAAGACATGAAGCTTTAGAGGAAGGTAGTATCCGAGCAGGTAGAGAAAACCAAAGGATTCTAAATACACTGTGAGGAACGGTTGGTGGGTTTGGAGCAGCCTCCCACACTATGCACTTCTGCTGTGATGTACTGCTCTTCTAAAGGCCCAGAGCAATGTGGTAGAACAAACATGGACTGAAACCTCTAAGACTGCAAGCCAAAAATGAACCTTTTTCCCCCTTAAGTTGTTGATCCTAGTTATTTTGTCACAGCAATGGAAATCTGACTCTGAGAACCACCATTAGAAGATGCAGCTCATCTCGGTAGCTAACAAACTGGAGTCTGGAGCTGGTTCCTATCCTGGAGCTTCCTAACAATTTCACCACAGGCAAACTACCTGCCTGTGCCTCCAATTCCTTCTTCTGTACAGAGGAATTATTGTAAGAGTTTCATGAGGTACACATATGAAATGCCTAGAATACTGCCTGCTATATGTTGCACATACAAGGAATAGTTTTCTTAATATTATCACTATCATAATAGTTTCCCCTTTTCTTAATTCTTTGGTGCATAGTGCGTTTGCCCTCAGAGAGTTGGGCAAATTTGACCAGAAGCCAAGAAGAGTCCCAAACAGTAAGTTATCTAGGCATGAGCCAGTTCTTTGGAAGTTTTAAGTCATTAGAGATTCTCTGATAAACTAGAATGACCCTGACCAACCTCCTTCAAAAGGGAAAGAAACCAAATGCCTCCAAGAAGATTCAATTTAAAGGTAATTAAATTCTAAGAACTGACATGATAAACAAGTAGTTTTCAGATCAATTCTTGTCTGAGTCTAGAGTCTTTCCAGATCCAGACTCCCTAGTACCCTGGTAGTGTTTGCAAATAACGTATAGGTAATTAACCAATGTTTCTCAAATTGAAGCCTTAGCTCAACAAGTGATGATATCTAGATTGATATGTAAATTACAGCTGTAGTCAGTGTGAAACATAGATTTTTAAGTATCATATCACATCACACTGAGTGAGCTTAAACAATTTTCTTATAAAATGTGTATGCAGATCCTAGATCATGTCATAAAATGTATTTCTCCTGAGGATTTTGATGAAAATTAGGTTTAAAACCATGCATTATATGTATGAAACAAACGTAAACTTTGGACACTGTTCTGATGCACAGTGTTAGTGCCACAAAGACTCACATCAGTGTCTTACTGCAGCAGAAGTTGTTTTAGGGCTGCATGATGATTGGGATCAGTCATCAGACTATGTGACCCAAAGCACAAGCTTCAGACTGATCAGGGACTTCAGCGTGTCCTGTTCTGACTAGTAAAGAGAAAAATTTCTGACTTCTTGGGACTGAGCTCATGATTCATCTCCCTTGCAATTCTGGACAATTTGTGGAGAGATAATTCAAGAAGTTTCTTGCTTAGTACAGCTGTAACAAGGGAGAAGCAACAACATCAAGAAGTTAAGCTAGGGATGAAAGTTTTTCCTAAAGGTTTTTGTAGAATAGAAACCAGAATCTTCAAAGCTATTCTAAGGAATGTCTTTTTCCTAATAAAAAATACTTCCAGAGAGGAGAGAGTGAGCTGTTGGCAAAGAAGTCTACACTTGGTAAGCTGAGAAACACCACTGGTACAATAGGGTTGATGATGTGGTAATTATACTTCAGGTGTGGTTTTTGCAGTATGATGCACATAGGATTCCCAGTGTTATAAATTACCTTAAATTCTCTGGGATAAGAGTAAACTGGTTCATTTTTGGTTTTGCATTGGCAAGTTCAAACAAGAAACTTTTTGTTTTAGCAGAGCAAAACTTCCCTCTTTCAGTATGCTGCAGGAAATAGTAGCTTGGGTGTTAGTACTAAAGAATCTCGATAACCAATGAAATAAGTAGGAAAATAGCCTTGCAGAAATTGTAGGGAGAGAAGTAGAGGGTTTATGTTTGTGGAGATTCCAGTCTTAGGCATTTTAAAAATACAAGTGAAGGCTTATTTCTAATAGGTCCCCCAAGTAGTCTCATGAATCTTGTGAAACCAGGCTCAAGATTAAAAAAGCTTTTTGACAGATACTGATCATGGTGGTCTTAAAGATGCACTCAAATATTTGGGAAACTTTCCATCAAAAGATGGGTTCTAGGTGAGTATGTGGTGGCACATTCACTATGGAAGGCTAAGGCAGTAGAATTGCAGAATTACAAGTTTGAGCCCAACCTGGACAACTTAGTGACTTAAGGAGAACCCAGTTTAGTTTAGTTTAGTTTAGTTTAGTTTAGTTTAGTTTAGTTTATAGTTTAGTTTAGTTTAGTTTATATGGTTTAGTTTTGTTTTAAAAAGAAGAGAATATTGGTGCCTGGGGATATATCTTATTGTGAAGTCCCTGGGTTTAGTCTTCAGCAATACACACATATGTGCAGAGGGAGAGAGACAGACAGACAGACAGACAGACAGAGACAGAGATAGAGACAGAGAGATGAGTATTGTGTCTCTCTATTGAACCCAAGCCAACCCAGCTGACTTTCTGTAAGTCACAGAGTACATCGGTGGTACTGGGTAAATTCCAAAGCAAGGTCAGCAAAGGCCAAGCAGCTTCTCTAGCTGGTTCTCTTGAGATGTTTGTTCTGGGCTGGCTGGTTATCATATAAGAAATCTGAGCCCCACCATGCTGCAAAGGCCATGTGAAACTGTCCTCTAATAGAGCCTAGACAGACTCCTGGATGAGAGCCCACATTATCTGCACACCATATGAACCGTATTGGACACATAGCCCAATCCAGCCTTGACTACAGCCCAGGAAAGTTTGACTTCAATCACAGGAAGGGTCACAAGAGAGCACTTCCCAAATTCCTAGCCCATAAACTCATGAAAAGAAACCAAGCTGCTATTTTAAGATGCTATATTTTGTGGTAATTTCATATAGGATTATCAATATAAAACAAAGTTATTATGATTAATAAATTCATAGTAATGGGAACCACTATTTATACAGCATGCAAAAAACCCTGTCAGAACAGGGTTGTAAGTACAGACCAAACTATAAATTCTGGAGGGGAGAGCCATATCTGTTGTAGTGTTTCTTTATCCTGAGATATGGCTCAGAGAGGCTGACAAGTTAGTAAATAAGCAACAAATTTCCTACATGAAATTTGAAAAAAGTTCTATTGCCCTTGTAATTTCAAATAAATTATTGTTGTTTATGAAAATTTTACAAAATATTACTGTAGTTCTCAGACTTGCTTTAGGTAGTCATATTTTACAGTTAGAGTTAAAAAGAAGTGTTATAACTTAGGGTTTTTATTAAGTGCGGAGACTTTAGCATAAAAATATAAATAAATTTGCCTTAGTCTGTTTTGTGTTGCTATAACAGAATACCTAAGGCTTGATAGCTTATAAAGTAATGAAGTTTATTTGACTCAAGTTGCTGGGTTTGTCCAAATACTATGAGGCCTGTATCCCAGCAAGGGCATTTTTAAAAATTTTTATTTTATTTCATTTTATTTTTTTGAGACAGGGTCTCGCTTTGTAGTTCAGGCTGGCCCTGAGCTCACTATGTAGCCCAGGCAAGCCTCGAACTCAGCAATTCTCCTGCCTCTGCCTCCCAAGTGCTGGGATTACTGGCGTGAGCCACCATGCCTGGCCCAGCAAGGGCATTTTAACTGTGTCACAACCTGACAGAAAAATGGAAAGGGAACTCACCATATGCAGAAGGATTGGAATGGGCTGGCTGTAGACTAATTTGCGCTCATAAATACTGTCTTACTTCTACATGTGGGTGAAGCTCACATGACTTAAGTATCTTGCACAAAGCCTGGCTTCCTAAAGGTTCCATCAGCTCAACACTGCCACACTGGGAGCCAAGCTTCCATTACACAGACCACTGAAGGACAGACTCAAACCATCTCCAAGACATAGCAAAAAAAAAAAAAAAAACTATTCATATTTTTTAAAAAAAGACAATCATTGCTTAGAAAATCTAGCATGGAGGGTCATATTTATGCTTCTGCTTTCAGCTATAGTCACTGTTTATTTGGACAACAGTCTTCATTGGTCCAGATTCAGGGGCCCCAGCATCAGTGTATAACCCCTCACGACTTGTACTGGGTAACATGTATACCTAATACACACAGTTAAAGTTATTGGCAACGCTTGCAAAGAGGCTCAAGGTAATCTGTAACATGAAATAAGCTGTGAGACAGCATAATTCGAAGGTCACAACTAGATAAAAGAGATGGGTTCATTGCCACCACTGGACAAAAGTGTTGTGCTGAAGTTATCAGAAGTTAAGGCCAAAAAGAAAATAGTCAGTTTTAGAAGCTGAGGTCTTTTTTGCTTTTGGTGGAAAACTCATGCAAGGAACTGAACTGTAGTGTCCTCTGATTGTGGTTTATATCTAAATGTTCCTACTAAACCTCTTGCATTTGTGTTTGGCGTTTTTCAAAGCTTGCTGAATCTAGGGCGTATGATACTGTGATGAGATATATGTAGTAGTAAATTAGTCCACTGGAATTAACATAGTTCTATGTGTGGTTGAGTGGATTTACTTAAGGCAGAGACCTCACCCTGAGTGTGAGTGACAACATCAGTAAGGTTGGAGTTTGTTTGGGAAAAAAGGGAAAAGGAGACTTCCTCCAGCTGCTTCCTGCTTGCTGCCTTCTTCCTGCATACCATGAACTGCTTCTCCTCTGTGATTCTCCTTTGCCATCCCTCCTTGCCTTTGGGCCTGATGACTATGGATTGAAACCTCTAAAAACTATGAGTTAAAATGAACTTTTCATCCTTTAACTTTGGATGTCAGGTGTTTTGGCTCAGCAAGAAAAAAAGGAAGACAACTAAGTACAGAATGTTCCCATATACAGCTCTGGATGAGACATAAAAATACATAGTTCATTTACAATGACTGAGAATACATACAGTAATCACCCAGGGAAGGTGCCAGGGAAATGGGGAACAAAGAAAGTGTTTTCTACCTGGTGCAGGTGTACTATGTGTACTGACTTCCTCGGGGAGGGGGTGCCTATGAAGCTATTTCCTAGGGCATAATTCTCTAGCAGGAAAGAGCTCTCTGCTCCACAGTGACCTCACTAGACATCTTTCTATCACTTCTTTCCTGGCCTCTGGGTGTACTCCACAACTTTTTTGCCACTGTCCCATCTAAGTTTCCACAGGTTGGGATACTGGAAAAATATTTAAAAATCAGGCTTTTGGGACAGAAATTTAACTCAGTGGTTCCAGCTCCTGCCTAGCAAGCGCAAGGTCCCTGGGTTGATCCCTGGTAACCACATACAATAATACCAGGTGTGGTGGCACATGCCCAGCAGCAATCAGTACCACATATCACAATGCTAGGAGTGGTGGCTCATGCATGTAATCCCAACACTCGGGATTACTCAGAGGCAAGAGGATTGCTGAGTTCAAAGTTTGCCTGGGCTAGGTAGTGAGCTCAGGGTCTGCCTGAACTGCAAAGCAAGACCCTGTCTCAAAAAACAAAACAAACAAACAAACAAACAATTAGGCTCCTGATTTCCATTCAGCCCACTCAAAAGCTTAATAATCTTCCCTGAAAATGGAGGTACACCCTTCTTCCTGCCTTCCCTCTTTTGCCAGTGACTTTCATCTGCTCAAAAGATTCAGCAACCATGACAACAAATGCACTGTGTAGGCACAGAAAGAATTCCCTGACTTCCTCCAGAAAAGAAGTCTTCTAGTGACCTTCTCACTTGGTAGGGAAAGGAGATACATTCCATTCCCTATGTCCTACAGAAGCAAGGACTTCTTATCTGGATATGCAATCCTCCAAAATCTTCAGCAAATTCCTTTAACCACTTTTGTATAGGCTGGATAAATAGCTTGAAATCCAAACCACCTAAGATGTATGTTGCCTGTGCTTAGTTTCTGTGTAGAATTTATCTCCTACTGGGTATCATTTAAAGACCATCAGAACAATTCTGTGCAATATTCTCTTGTTTGCACCCTAATTACTGTGTATTGCTTTCATTATTGGCCTTCTCTTTTGTACTGTGACCTCCTGAAAGGTAGAAACATGTCTTACACCTAGCATATTTTAAGCCCCGAATATGTATTTTAGTGAACAGAGCCAACTTAACATTGGGATTTCATTTACCTTGAAAGTTTTGGTGTCAGCTTTCATGTTAGTGAGCATCTGTGATGCAGGTCCTAAGAGGAGTTAATTACTTGGATATTCTGGAACTTGTTTAAGAGCTACACTGAGACCATTCTATCTATAGGAAAATGAGAGTGGGTGTGTGATCTAGATAGAAGCAGAGAGTAGCTTCATCTGGTCTCTTTCGAAGTGCCAAGTTGCTGGAAGAAAAGTATCTGCAGGAAGGAAATAATTTTCTAATAGGAAATTTCCCTCTTGTCATTGTGAAATGAGATCAATACCAGCAGCCTGCAAGTGGCCAGAAAGGAATCTGTCTGCCTGTGTACACTTAGTTTCAAGTGGCCCCACAGAAACTAATATGTGGGCCATGTGGTTTGGAATGGCCAAAAGTAGATCAGGAAAACACAATACAACTGAAGTCTTTGCAGAGGCTGGCTTAGAAAGGATCCAGGTGTTCCCTTTAAATATGCATGAAAATGCCAATCAGTGCATAATTTCGGAGAAGAGTTTGTCAAGTACTACTAAAGCTTTTACTTTACACTCAACAACACCATTTCTAAGTTGGGATTGCTCCTAAGGAAATTACTGGGAACATGGCATGGGATGTTTATCTAAGTGTATCAAGCAATGTATTAATTAATACACTGGGATATCATGTAGTTGTAGTCATGTTGCAGTTAATGAAACACGTAACTATTTATGGCACACTCAGTGAAAAAAGTCAGTATGAAATGGTACTATGATACCATCACTTGCTAGTGGAGTTCTAGAAACAAAGAGAAATGTTAACAATGTTGGTCACTTGGGAGCAAAAATTATAGCGGTTTTACTTTATTTCCCATACTTTTATGTTTCCTTATTTTTCAGTAACTGTGTATTTTTATTTTGCCATCCCAAAATAACAAATAGCATTTTAAGACAAAAAAAGATGCAGATGATCAATTGTCTTATCATTTAGGACTTAAGATAGCAAGTTTTTTGTAAAACTTTGACCAGGAGGAATTTGTAGGTGAAGAGACTTACTATTAGTGCTGCAATTAGAATTTTGTTTTGATTAGTAAAACATCATTTGAGAGTTGAAATCAGATTGAATACTATCCCAATTGTGTGTATGTGTATGTTCAGAGATGTAGTGGTCAGAGTGGACAGCCAACTTGGTTGACTTTGGGATCTACCCAGGGGATGGCTGGAGCACACTTCTGGGTGTGTCTGGGTAGTGCATTGAGGTGTGAACTTGGGATCTCTGTCTAGTGTCTTGACTTCCTCTCTGGCACTCTTCCCCTGCTCTGCTTTCAGACCACCATGAGCTAAGCAGCTTCCTTTGCCATGCCCTCCTGTCATGATGTTTCTGTTTTGAACCAGCTGGCCATGGCTTGACTCTCCTTAAAAAGTAAGCCAAGTTAATCCTCTTTTTGTTTAATGTGTAGCTGTTGGTATTCTGTCCAGCAATTGGAAAGCTGATTAAAACAGGAGGATTATGGAGGAAAGTAGGATTTTACATAACAATATTATCAGTAGTAAAGTTCCAAGAAGAAATTTTGGCTGTTACATTTTGTTTACCAGTAAATAGTTATTCATTTATCACAATGGCTAAGAACTTGAGCTCTTAAATTTTCAGTTGCAGCTCTTATTTACCAGCAGTGTGAACTTGGCAAATTCTTTACTTTTTCTCAGCTGCCATCTCAGTAAGGAGATAATAGCACTAATACCGCCCACCACAAGGGTTGCTTTGAACAGTGAGTAAATGAAAATGTGTAAAACACTAAAAATACAACATAGCATATAGCAAAACCCCACATTGCTATCATTGTTATGACAAATAAATCTTTGTAGTATACTCCAGTGGGAAACCACAGAGTATGAATCTGAAAACTTGTGCTGATGGTTCAAAAGGAGGATGGTGTGAACCACACACTGAACTTTTCAGAAACCAGTTCCTAAGGACAGGAGCAGCATTATTTATCTCCTCTTCTTCACATGACTGGGTGCCAAATGAATGCAAATACTGTTGAGTATTCTGTCCAATAAAGATTGCCTGGAGATCCCTCACATTTTTGCTAATGTAGATACAGGTTTTGCAAGACATTCCTCTGCATAGGATTATATCTGGTATGGTGAAGATGGTAATAGGTTATAAGAGGGTGATTGTTTGTTAGTTGGTTGTAAATAA
Source organism: Thryonomys swinderianus (assembly GCA_004025085.1). NCBI lineage: Eukaryota > Metazoa > Chordata > Mammalia > Rodentia > Thryonomyidae > Thryonomys > Thryonomys swinderianus. The sequence goes on along the minus strand of PVIC010000353.1, from coordinate 66,963 downwards.
TAACTTTTGCAGTCTTCTACCTGCATATTTGAAAAATTAGCTTATCTGTACGAGTGTTGTAGAAAAAGGACATTCATCACCTTCTCCCTTGTTTAATTAACCCCCCCCCAATCTAACTGCTCAACTGAAAGCCTTGGTTAAATGAATTTTTGTCCTTATGTGCAGTAGGGTATTTTGTTAGGATTAAGCACCTACAGAAAAAAATCTGAAGTTGCATTTTAAACATGAACTCATAGTATTACTGTCTTGTTACACAAAGAGGGATACTTTGGGGGCTGCAAACTAAGATAACTGATCACCTCATAAGTCTAAGAAAAATCAAGTTAGTGTGAGAAATCATAATCAAGCTCAGAACAGGCAGAAGCAAATTGTCTTTCCAGAAACAAGGCCTGGAAAATTTGCTCTCTTGGGGAAAAAGCCATAGTTGTTGCTAGAAGGATTGTGTGCAAACAGCCCAAATGGGAATTTCAGAAGGAAATCTGCTGTGTCATGTGGCATGTATTTCATTCAGATAGTCTATGCAAAAAGTAACCAGGATCCAGACCCCAATTTCACCTACACTCATTTTTGTCCTCAGAGTCAACACAGTGGACAAATTTTGGGAAATGAGTGTGCTCCAGTATACCCAGAGACCCTGACCTTCATCTAGTACAAGAAGGAGCTCTGTAGCTCTCCTATATCACTAGGCTGATGGAACTGTTAACTAGTATGTATAAAAATGTTTAAATTTTATTTTGATACAAGAAAGTAACTCCTTTCTCTAGGGAAAAGGAAAGTGAGTCTCACAGTGTTGATCTACTAAGTGTCCACTGTTGAGTAGTTTGGGGTTGCTCTGCATTTAGAAAGGTACCTGTCTCCACTGATATCTTCCCATCCACCTGTTTCCCAACCAGAAGAAAGTTAGAGGTTCATCCTAGGGGACAAAAGAGGAAGAGCCTTGAATAAAATGAAACTGACTCCAGAAGAATTTGTGGATTCTAAAGTTTAATATACCAAAAATGTACAGAAAACTGAGCAAAATTTATGTTTTAGAATGGAAGACTGAAGGTACTAATCATTTTCCATGTCTATATGACTCTTGTCCTATTACTTTGTGACTCCTCCTACTGAAGGGAGGTAGTCAGTTCTCCCAGCCTTCATATCTGGGTAATGTTCTTTGGTCAGCAGAATCCAATGGAAGTGATCAAGTTTCAAGCACAGTCTCTCTCTAATGCACTATAGTTGTGGCTTCATAGTATCTATGTGTTTCCACGTGCTCTCTTGAGTCTTTGTTATCACCATGACAACATTCTTGGGCTGATCTGGCAGAGGAAGAGTTATGAATGGGGCAGAGGTGAGTCACCATTTATCCTAGCCTACACTAGCCTAGATCAGCTGATACACAGTCTGACCCAAAATTCATGTATGAATACAGCCAAATCAGCAGAGTTGCCAAGATGAACCCAGCTGAGTACAGATGTGTGAGTAACCAATTTATTATTGATGCCACTGTGGCTGTGTGGTTGTCTGTTTATTGTGCTATAGTCTAAGCATAGGTAATTGATAGATTACCTTTGCTCAGCTTGATTCTTCAGTTTTTACCTCTCAATCTTCTGTAAGAGATGTATGACTATTTTCTCTTTGCAGATGAGGGTATAGACCCTGTGACATTAAGCAATTTTTCACAGATTAGTAAATTGGGGACTTCACACGTTTCAAGCACAATCTCTCTCTAATGCACTACAGATTAATTCGGAGAAGACAGAGAATTATGTTAACGTATATAATTATAAATGACTGCCTGGGTGAAATTCTCAACTTTCCCATTTAATAGTTTTGCAAAATTTTGCAAATTTCTTAGCTTTTCTAATGCTCATCATTCATTTGTGTGAAATGAGGGTTGTACCATCTGATTGAAGTGATAAATGTGTTCTAATTCTGTTTAAGTACTGGAAATAAACTCATGATCAAAACTGAAAAGACCTGGGGTAGAAATATATTTGATGTATTGGTATCTAACAAATAATAGTGTAAATTTGAGGAAGAAAAGGAAGGATCGAACAAGCTTCCTTGCCAAAACCTTAAAAAGAAAACAGTTACCGTCTAAAACTTTCCCCCTATATCTCTTCCCTTAGATTTAGAACCAACGAGTAGTGAAACAGATTGGGGGGTGGTCCTCAAAACAAAGAGGACCTATAGTTTATCTTCTCAGTGTCTCCATTCTAGGACACTCATTTGTGAGAAGAGAAAGAAAAATTCCCATTCTCTCAAAATAGCTTAACAAAACCAGTTGAATTAAAGGATATGATCTCTGCTTTCATGAACATCTCATGAGGACTGGTGTCAGCACAGGAATCAATTTCAGAAATCCGTCCTAGAACCTTGTCATGAATTCTGGGAAGGAAACCCGGGAGAGGCTACAATTCAGTTATCCTGTTTCACTAGAGGAATGGAGCTTCAAAACACACTCAGTTTGAGTTATACGAAACTAAATTGCAGCTTTGTAAACTCATTTTGAAGTCATAGAATCAGGCACTTTAAGATGCAACAAATGTTTTCTGTCATTGTTTTTGTTTCTGATAAAATAACATATAATGCAAAACCAATGTTTACTGTAGAGGAGGCAGCTAGTTCACTGGAACAATATGTGCTTACTATTCTATGATGTAGCGCTTATTTGGAAAGCAGCTCAACAAGAGATTACAGATCAAAATATATAGTAAACACCTATATTTTAAAAACATTATTACAGTAACACACATCACCATGAATTCACTTCAAAATATACTTATCCCCTAGTCCTTGCCACTTTCTGAAGCAATTCTGGCAGTCCTATTTTATGAGTGTCTTCAGCTGCACTATCATGGCTGCCCCAATGTTCTGAACCAGTTCCAAATGTTTACCTTTCATCATTATTTTGGCTTTGGGGAAGGACCAGAGGTTGCTTGGTGTCAGGTCCAGAAAACAATGTAGGTAGGACATGTCATAAGGATGTATGAGTCTGTCTTTCCATTTGCAGGGTATTTGGAAGTGGTATTAATGACAATTAATGTGTTATTGTAATATTTTATTTAAATATTATCTCAATTTCTCTATCATACTGAGTTTATTTTCAGCCTCTCGCACCTATATACTAATATGACAAGTTTCTGCTAATAAACTGTGAGTAGAATTGAGCAGTGTTCTTCTCTGACTGAAGTGTCCTCTATACTATCTTTGGAGATTTCAGAAGACTCAGAAAGGTTCTGAGGACATGGAAATACAAAATGGGAGGCAAATGAGCTCAGCATATTTCCCAGAAGGCCATTTCTGACCAGGAAGGGCAGTAATGCATTCTTCTGTGAGTAAGTGTCTTAAAGGAGCCAAACATCCCCAATGGAGGAAAGACAGCCTCTTTAACAAATGGTGCTGGAAAAACTGGGCTTTAGCCTGCCAAAAACTAAAGCTAGACCTATCTCTTTCACCATGCACAAAGCTAAATTCACATTTGAGATTTAAACATTAAAACAGAAACAATAAACCTGCTAGAAAACAGGTTAGGCAAAACTCTTGGAGTCATTGGCTTAGGCAGAGACTTCATGAATAAAACCTCTATAGCACAAGAAATAGCAGAAAGAATCAACAAATGGGATCTCATCCTACTAAAAAGCTTCTGCACAACAAAAGAAATCACTGGCACCGCTAAAAGACAACCAACAACATGGGAAAAAGTGTTTACTAGCTGTGTGTCAGACAAAGGGCTATGCTATTATCTACAGTATACAAGGAACTTAAACAAATCAGTCTCCCCAAGTTTAAAGACCCAATTAAAAAATGGGCATCTAAAATGAACAGACACTTCTCAGAGGCAGAAGTCAAAGCAGCCAAGAAGCATATGAAGAAATGTTCAACATCGCTGTTCATTCGAGAGATGCAAATGAAGACAATACTGAGATTTCATCTCACTCCACAAAGAGTGGCCGCTATTACAAAATCAACCAACAATAAATGCTGGCGAGGCTGTGGGGAGAAAGGAACACTTCTCACTGCTGGTGGGATTGTAGACTTATGCAACCATTGTGGAGATCTTTGTGGAGATTCCTCAAAAAATTAGGACTAGAGTTCCCACTCAGCCCTGTTATCCCCCTGCTAGGAATATACCCAAAGGAATTTTAAAAATCACCTTGGAAAGACAGATGTACACCCTTGTTCATAGCAGCTTGGTTCATGATAGCCCAATCTTTGAAACAACACAAATGCGCATCAACTGGAGAGTGGATAAAGAAGATGTGTGTTTTTTTTAATAAAATGAAGTATTATTCTGCCATAAAGAATGACAAGATTGATTCATTTATGTGCAAATGGATACACCTGGAGGACACACTAATAAGTGAAATAAATAGATCACAGATAGGCAAATACTGAATCTTTTCTTTGATATGAGCACCTATAGAGGCAAAGGAGCTCTAGAATGTATGATAGTTTTTGTAGAATGGGAAATATTCAAAAGGAATTTGGTTTGGGAATGTAATGAGGGGAAGGAATAAATATAAAAACAAATATGGAAAAAAGTAAAAAAGTATGTTTGTAGGGGGTGGGGAGGGGGTGAGTGGGTAGGGATGTGGGTAAAAATGAGAATTGACCTGTGTCACATATTGGTACAAATTCCCCAATGTTGTGTGTGATTGTGAGCTGTGTATATAATGTACCAACAAAGTTTACTGAATAATGAAAAAAAAGTGTCTTTATTTGAACCACTTTTGTTGTAGCAGTTATTGTTATCCTTCGAATACAAAATTGCCTCCACCAATTACTGTACTCCCTATTCCAGAAACAATGTCTAGGTTTTGAGAAACATTCCTGAAAGAATTAATTCACCTCTGGTAAAGTACAGAACTCGTGCTTAATTAATTAGAAGTCCTTCTCCTTGAAGTAACTATCCATAAATGTATGTATTAAGGACTCTTAAGAATAATGTGGAAAGAATCTTGAGATTTAATGCAAAAGCCCTAAGCTTTATGTTTGTTTTGTAGTACTGGGGAATGAACCTAGGGCCTTCACCCTGAGCTAATATTCCCATCTCTTTATTTCATCTTCTTTCTTTTGAAAAACAGCCTCACTGAGACACAAAGTTTCCCAAGCTGGGCTGGAGCTTGCTTTCCTTTGTCTCAGCCCTCAAAGGGCTGGGGCTGCAGATGTGCACCACCATGCCCTAATAAAGGTCAATTTTAAGCAGAAGAAAGAATGCTTCAAATTTTTTGATGCCAAAGGACTTCCTTGGTTTATTGCAGCCTTCAATGCTGTTAGAAAATGTTAATAAGCTTGCTTTCTTAAAACCAGATGTGAATTTCATGAGCACTATTTCCTAACATGAGTCTAGCACTACCTGATATGTTTACACAGAGAGAGTTGCCTTGTGGAAAGGTTTATAAAGCTATCACGAGCTTATCTTTCAAAACCCCACAAAAACTGCAAAGTGTAATTCAGAAATCTGATTTGATAGTTCCTGTTAAGCCTCATGAGCTCGATGTTTTCCTCCACATCACATTTTCCTTGTTGTAAAGCTGCCCTCAGAAGCAACTGCTATTTTAGAGCAGGATACCTACAGATACTGAGGCTCCAAAGACTATACTGGCTCATACGGAGCCATTAATGTGAGAGAGGTAAGGCACACTCATGCCATTAAAAAAGTCATCAAAGCTAGTAATTGCCAATCAGAGATTCTTCACAGTGAGAGAACAACAGTGATCAGGTGAATCCACAGTCCCCATCTGGATGCTCAAGGTATTCAGCAGGACCAGTTCCAGTTACGGATTCAAATTACTCAGTTACATGTCTGAAATGTTGCAAATGAACTGAGAGTATCAATAACAGATAAATAAAGTTTGGCTGTGACACAATGTCATACCAGACTGCAAGGAAAATACATTTCAATTATATCTGATCAGAAGTATGAATTTCACAAACAGAATATCGAGTAAAAGAAGCCCAACAGAAAATTATTCTGCAGTGTATGAAGTCTCTTTATGTCAAGTTCACAAGCAGGTCAAATTGCCAGGTGTGGTGGTGTGCACCTGTAGTCCTAGGGGTGAGAAGACTGAGACAAGAGGATCACTGAAGCCCAGGAGTTCAAGGCCAGCCTGGGCAATGCAGTGAGCCTGCATCTCCTCCAAAAACAACCCCAAACAGCAGGTTAGGTCCCTTGACATTGGCAGTCAGAATGACGGTTACCCATTACCATCGGTAGAAGGTATAAGAAGGTTCCTGGAGGACTGATAATGTCCTATTGTCAGACTTGGGCTGTTTCCCAAGTGTGCTCTGCTTGTAAAATGAAAATTCATCAAGCTGTTCACCTATATTTGTGTGTGTGTGTGCGTGCATGTGTGTGTAACATTGTCCAAGGAAGTCTGCACTTACTTCTACCAGGAAATATGTAAAACTGAAACTTTTTTCTAATTACTACTCTCACAGTTGCTTCCATACAGAAAATGGACAGATAATATAATATGTATCCTGAGGTTCAGCAGGAAGCACTAAGTCAAACATATATACACATATGTGCCTCCAAGACCCATCCAGATACACCCAGAAGAATGTCTTCCTAAACTCCTCTGTGTCTCTCAAATCAAGTTGACAATCAAGAATTATAATGAACTATATTTTGAATACTTTTGAAACAAATCCCATCTTGGATTTTGTCATGCTAGTGAGTAATGCCAATCAAGTTAAAACAGTTTTACAAAAGTGGGGTTTGAACCGATGTATTTGGATTGGCTGCCTCCTCCCATTCTTATCTCATTTGTTTCTATTTTTATTATATGCTAACATACACACATTAAAGTGGTAGCTCAGTTTCAGTGGTGGTTGGCACTCCATAGACAATGAATGGAAGTTGTGAATTATGGGTTACATTTAATTTTAAGGCCTTTTTTTTACTGACACACATCTTTAAAATCACAAGAATCACTGGAGTGTAGATCTTTTGTGTACTAATGGCATGACCAGTCCTCTACGCTACAGGATGGAAGAGTCTCACAGGAAAGACCAATGTATGACTAGAAATGAGAGAATGAGGGTCTTCCATCCCATCCTTTCACTTTCAAGGGGAGGAAAGGGCTACAGATTGACTTGATCACTAATGGCCAACTATTTAAACTGTGCCTGAATGATGAAGCTTCTGTCAAAATCTCAGCGAGCTGGGGCTTGGGAGTTTCTAAATAGCCTAGCCAGTGAAGGTCCCCAGAGTGGAGTGCCCAGAGAGAGCGTGGAGGCCCTGAGCCTCTTTCTCTGCACTTTGCCTGAGGATTCCTTCCATAGAGTCATAGATCGGTCTATAGCCTTTATTATATCATTTCAGAAAACTAGTAAATGTGTTCCCTTGAGATCCGTAAGCCTCTCTCGAAAATTAACCAAATCCAAAGGTGTGGGAGTGGGAACAATGATTTACATTCAGTTGGTAGGAAGTACAGGTGAGGTCCTAAGATTTATCAATGGCATCTCACATCCAGGGATGGCCTTTTGGGACTGAGCCAAAAGCTCCCTTACTTAGGCATGGCCCCGATGGTTGGCCTGAGGAATGACAGCCTCTCTAGGGCGAGAGAATCAAAACCGAGTTCATTTAGAGGAGACCTAGGTGCTATCCACTAGAAAACCGGTTGGTTGCTGAGGGGGAGAAATCCACACACGTTTTAGTGACTAGAGGCGAAATGTCCTTTGTTAAAGTGACTCGTGAGACTAGAGATGTGGGAAAACATTTTGGCTTTTTTTACATCATCAGAGAAGTCCGAGAACTCTTAATGATGTTAAGCAGTCATGGCTTATAGATGCTCAAAAAGAGTAAATGGCACACTGAAAAAGTTGTATTTAAAACCTCAAAAGGAATGAGAAACAAAAAAGGCTTTGGACCTCAGTTCATTGCTTCCGATATACTTCTCATTTGACTCATGGCTACTGATGCTAAAATGTTAGTCAGTGTGATGACTAATGATTGTGATGTCAGTTTTATTGGGTGGAGAGAGAGGCAGGAGATTAAAGGACATTTTTCTGGGTGTGTCTGGGTGGGTCTGGGAGGCATGACTTTGGCAGCTGTCTGGTCCCTGGCCTCTTCCCCTCTGTTTCTCTTTCTTTTGCTCGGCTTCTGGGCCACCGTGAAGGGCTCAGGTATCCTCCATCTTCTGAAACTATGAGATAAAATAAACCTTTTCTCCTAAGTGATTTAAGCTGTGATGCTTCACAGCCGATGCCGATATCTCTAGCAAACCTGCTATGTTTAGAATAATATTGTGACTACAGTTCTGGCTGTTATTGCTGGTATTATTACTCTGCGATAAATTACTCCCAACCTTAGCAGTTTTAATTATTTTCTTTTGGTCTTGATTTTATGACATGGGAATTCAGTAATGGTCCAGTGGGGCACTTATCACTTGGTGTCACTGACGCCTCCTGCTCACTGCTTCCCAGGAAAAATGGAAGAAGGCATTTATTTTAATGAAAAGATTATTCAAAGCTAACTGCAGAGGAGACGGAGAGGCTTCTTCTTGCCCTCAGTCACAGTCTCCTCGGGTTCAGGTGTGCAAGGAAAAAGGAACACAATGAGACAAGAGACAAAAGCTCGCCTGCTTTTTTAAATTTTTAGTCCCTTGGTTTCTTCCCTTCCTTGTAGAAACAGGCTCAGACCCACTGAAGCCAGTCTCTGCATATTCCTTTCTGACAGAGACCTTACTTTTTTGTCCTTTCACACAAGCTGAGAGGAAATTTAGAGAAGCAGCTGGTTTCTTAAAAAAAAAAAAAAAAAAAAAAAAAAAAAAAAAAAACAATGCCAGATGTGGTGGCTCACGGCTGTCATCCCAGCACTCGGGAGGCAGAGACAGGAGGACTGCTGAGTTCGCGGCGGCTTGCCTGGGCACCATGGTGAGCTCAGGGCCAGCCTGAACTGCAAAGCGAGACCCTGTCTCAAAAAGAGAGAGAGAGAGAGAGAGAGAGAGAGAGAGAGAGAGAGAGAGAGAGAGAGAGAGAGAGAAATCCTGAGACAGAAGGATCACAATTTCAAGTCTTGTGATACCTGTAGACTCTGCCACAAAATAAAAAAAGAATAAAAAGGTTTTGGGATGCAGCACAATGCAAAAGCATTTAGTTTAACTACTAGTACAAAAAATTTTTGATCTTAAAGTCCATTTACCCCCCTTGGCCTCACTGGGAATCTCTCAAGAATGGGCCGCTCCTCCGTGGCAGGCTGCAATAATCTGAAAGCTCCGTCGGGCAAGGTGTGCAGCCAGGTGACTGGCAGCAGGTGATGGGGGTCATACGGCTCCACTGGGCTGTTACCTATGGTCCCCTGGCCTGCCGGCCTCGGGGGAGCTGCCTTCCTGACACGATGCCCACCGTCTTCTTCCTCCAAGTGAGGGGAAGGAGTTAACAACAGGGATCACCCGCACCACTTCTGCGGCTTTCTGTTGCTTATAGGCAACCCACGAGCCCATCTGATTTCCTGAGAAAGGAATTATATCCCCCTCAACAGGAGTCATATCAAACAATGTTCAGCTACTTTGTACAATGACCATGGTATGTGGTCAGTACAGTGACCAAGCTAAATTGAATTGACTTCTTTCCTGGTTATTATGAAGTCACTCAGGTGCTGCACTCATCAGGAAATTAACCCAAGGGCAGTAGCTGAAGGTGTTACTAGACGGCGGGGCCCAGGCAGAAGAGGCCGGTCCCTGGGGGTGTGACCTGTCCCTGGCTCCTCCCATCTCTCCGCCTCCTAGCTGCCTGGGACAAGCAGCGTGCCTCCACCAGGCCCTTCTACCCCGCCATTCTGCCGTGGACTCAGCCAGCCATGAGAAAAGCCCTTCCGAAACCCTGAGCCAAGTAAACTCTTCCTTTCATTTGTGGGTATTGGATATTTTGACCTAGTGACAGATAAGCTAACCTCACATTCGTATCTTCTGGAGCTTTCATGTGAATAAACTAATCAAATAACTCTACTGGATTTATTATCAACAAAGTATAAAATGCTTCCACTTAATGCGAACAAATTTTTGTAGAGCTTGATCCTTTAATTCTGTGCCAGACGGCTGGTTGTCTCTCACTTCCCACCTGAAAAATGACCCATAGTTGCCCACCTGTGAAGTTGCTGGGACAAAATTTGAACTTACATTACTTATTAGGTCTGACATTTATAAATATCTCTCTCAGCATTTAGAGTTCAATCATTGTGGAGACATTCTCTGAACCAGGTATGTAGATGCTTTGGAGATGAGTGTACAGTATTTTAATCCTGTCACTGTGTCCTGGGTTGTTCTCACCCATTCAGCGAAGCTGGGTATTGTGTTGACACCAGCAGAATGAAATACTATGGACCCATCATATTCTTGAATTCTACATCTGCAGTTTCAACCAGTAGGGGTTAAAAATATTTTTAGAAGAACTGCACCTGTACTGAACATGTAAAGACTTCTTTTCCTGTGAATGTTCCCCAAACAATACAGTATAATAACCACTTACATAACATTTACATTTTATTCATTACTATAAGTAAACTAGAGATGATTTAAAGTGTGTGTGTGAAGATGTACACAGTGATATGCAAATTCTACAGCATTTTACATGACGGAGTTGGGTATCCAGGGATTTGCAGGTCCACAGAGGGTCCTGATGGATCGTGAGGCAGGACCTGTGTCTGCTGTTCTTTAGTTCAAAGCAAAAGTAATCAATGATTTTTAGAATGGCAACAGAAGCATGGGCCCAGGAAGGAAGGAAATTGTACTTTGGGTGCGGAATATCTTTATTAATTGCCTGGCTGAAAGAGCCAAGGATTAATAAGGACTAGAATGGCAACCAAGATGAAGCTAGATGGCGTTGCCAAGGGCTCAGGGGAGCAGAGGAGATTCAGTACGATCCAGGGTAAATTAAAAAGACAGCTTGTTAGAAATGAGATAAAAGCGGTGGGAACAAATGTTGGGTGACTCATCTCAGCAAAACCCCACATTGCTGTAAAAAGGGCAAGACTGACTAGACACAGCTCTGGCCAACAGGGGCCTGGGGCTGAGGAGCACCAGCTGAAGGTGAGAGCCGGCAACATGAGCCTCAGGTGTGGGGCACTATCGTAGTGCATACAGGCTGTCTGGCCTCCCCTCAAACTAGCCCAGCTCCCTCACACATAATCAGAGCTGCTAGCTGTAGCACTGTTGTAATCTCTAATCTGTCTTGATGAAGTGATCAGTGCTGTCCTCCCCACTAGACTGCCAGTTCACGGCAGCAGGTTGTGGACCTGAGGATATCCTACGCTCGATACCTGCCACTGAACTCACATTTTCTCAATCCTTCTAGAAATGTTAGGGCGAAAGTAATGTCTTTCAGGGACTGGTAGACAACATAGTCCACTGAACAAATTTGTCCATATCCTGTTTTATGTAGCCTGTAAACTAAGCGTAGTTTACAGTTTTAAATAGGTGAAAAACTAAAAGCCAAATGTAGTTTGTCATGAAATGAAAATTATTTGAAATTCAAGTTTTATTGTCCATAAAGTTTTACTGAAACACAGCCCATTTGTTTACCTATCATCCATGTCTGCTTCCTTGCTCAACCGCAGTGTTGAGTAGTTGAGTGAAGACCATGTGTCCCACAAAATGTACTGACTTTACTGTTTGGCCCTTTATAGAAAGAAAGTGTATTGGTTTTTGACGTAGGCAATCAGTATTGGCATCCCATCAACTAATGGATGGTGTGGTCCTAACACTTTGGCTGAAACTTAATACTTCAAGTGATTTCTGTGGTTCCCCACAGAACCTAGAAATAGCCAATATTTGGTAATAGAATAAAGATTATTTTGAAGGAGAAAGGAGGGAGAGAGAGATAGAGACAGACAGATGAAGTGAGAGAAAGCAGAGAGAGATAGAGAGAGAGAGAGAGAGAGAGAGAGAGAGAGAGAGAGAGAGAGAGAGGAGAGAAGGAGGGAAGGAGGGAGAGAGGAAAGCTAGTTTCCAAAATAGAAACAGTGAGTATTCAACATTAATGCTAAAATGAAGATAATGTAGATTGAGGACTAGCAGAACTATGAACTTTGGATCCTATGGAGCTGTATTCGAATCCAAGTTCTGCCATTCAGCAGTAGAATTTTAGTTGAAGCAATTCTTTGAACCTTTTAGCTAATATTTCTGTAAAATGAGAATAAAATGATCTTCCTCACAGAATGCTGTTGTATCTTATTTAGATATAAAAATCACCTTTGAGGAGCCTTGCCTGCCTAAAAATCATTTGTCTGAAATGCATTCCATCTCCTAGGCCATTCTGTGCAACTCTTTCGATTGTCCCTCCTTTGGTCACAATTAATTGGAAAAAGCAGAGATAAATAGCTGACACAAGCTCTGCCCTAGGCCAGCTGGAAATTTCACTAAAATATTATTGCTCATGAAGCATAGAAACTCTGCTTAGCCCATCTGATACCGCAGGTGTGCATGTGCACATGTGCGCGCACGCGCGCACACACACACACACACACACACACACACACACACACACACACACACTGTTTTGCAGAGAAAATGATCCTCCTGAACTGTTTTCCAGCTCACGGGGGCAGCCTACAGTTACATCGTCTGCCCACAGAGCCAAGCCTGCTCCACCTCCTGGCTGCCTGTGTATTTCACTCCCTCAAGAAGCCAGGCAGATGAAAGGTTCCCTGTAGTAAGACATTTTTTCTAAACCTTTGCTGAAGACTTCATTGTTCGGAACCTCCTGCAGCAGAGTAATGTACACACAGTAATGGGTGATCCCCACTGTGTAAAATCTGCGTCAAGTGTGGCGAGTCCCAGGTGTGACATTGCTAGCAACCCACTGCTACAAATTCAGTTTCCGGTCCATGCTGACATAGCAACTACCAGCCTGCCTGGTCTCAGAGATCTAAGCTCCTCCTATCGCTGCCCAGAAATAAGATATAAATAGGGATTTATGCATAAACAGCAGAGGGGCTGGAGATGGCTCTGGCTATCGACTTATCAGGGAAGCACATGGAAGCTTGAGGGAATCCCTAATGGCAGCAACTTTCTAGTTCCTTTCCCTTGGGTGCAACCTGCCTAATATTTTGTCCTTAGTTCAGGGAGATACTCATGCATACATCTTTATTTTAAAATGCTTTGGTGGACCTCGGTGTCTTCTGGAAAACATGCCTGTAGTGAAGCAACAGGCCAATTGTTTCTTCATCAGTAAGTTAAAAAATATTACAAAATACCTTTAATTGTGGAAGCCAATCACCACAGTTTTTTGTAGAGGCATACTACATAAAAAAATATAATTTATGCTTAATTTAATGACATGATACCTGGCGTTTGCTTTGGAACAATCCCAGTATGAACATTTTTAAAAATATGTCAACATTTTTGATAGAGTAAAACTAAATATTGTTGAGTAAATAAATCCAAGTGGCACATAGAAACTTCAGCTTCCCAAAGGATACAACATTATGTTGTTTAGTTACTGAACAGTCGTCTTCATACCGGTGGTAGAGATGGTAGAGACAAATATGAGAAAGAAATGAGGAAAAAAGAAATGGCAAGATTGGCAAACTTCTGCTAACTGTTAAATTTAGGTGGTGATTACATGGGACTCATAGTACTACTGATTCTGCTTTATGTATGTTAGGAAATTTTCATAAGAAAAGAATTTTATATTAAGATTATTTTAAGACATAATGAGAATTTAAGTATGTTAAATTGCTAACTTAAGGGCTCTGCAAAGCCAGTTTACCATGCAGACTGCAGATACTGTAAAATACTTTATTCTTTAAAAATGTGTGTGTGTGTGTGTGTGTGTGTACATACACACCTCTGAGCACATACCACCTCTGAGCACATGAGGCTTTGGAGGGACATCAAGATCTAAACTATAATAGTAATTTAGCAAGGTGATGTCACACTAAAAATTTTAAAAGGCTGGGGATGAAGCTCAGTGTGAAGACCCTGCCTTAACATCCTGCACACACAAACACAAACACTAAGTTACTGAAGACCATCCTAGCGAAAGGAGCAAGACAGCACTGAGCGAAAGAGCCCAACCGGTGTCACCCATGGGGACCGTGCTGAGAAATTTAGCCTGGATGAAGCAGACAGAATGAGTTTGATGGATCAGAACATAGAATCTATTGGGAGAACAGGTGATCGTGCAGGTAAATAGGTACTTTCTGAGTGCATTTACTGGACAACCTCACATGTACAACTTTTCTGGGTTAAGTATTTTGTGCTCAGAGGTACCCAACCCAAGGATTGGATGGACTAACTCCCTGAGTTAAAATTCTGATTCTATAGCTCTGCCTGGGTGACCCAACACCATGTGTTTAACCTCTTGGTTTCTCTGCAAAACAGTGATGACAGCAGCAAGGTCAATATAAGATGGAGTGTCAGCTGAGAACAGAATGTTAATCTCCCTCCCTCTCAGGCTTCTGATTAGATTTGACCAGGGAAACAATCTGGGAAGATGGGAAGGCCATGGTTTGGCAGGTACCAAGCTCTGCCTCTGGTGGCCCTCTCTTAGAAACTTCATTAATTTTCAAACCCACCTCTCCAGGCTTGCAGCAAACAAAGGAGGAAAGCTCTTTGCTCTTGATCACAACCCTCTGTTGGCTTCCTAAAATAGTCCCTCCCTAGACCCCTTCAACCATCCTTTTCGATTATACCGTATGATTTTCCTCAGCCTCTTACCAGGGCACCTGAAAATAAATGTTTAGACTTTGATAAATGCTCAATAAACAAAAGCTACTGCCCTCAAGGATATATTGCTAGGGATTTGTTTTATTACATAGAGAAGTTTCCACAAACCCCACATTGAGGACAGTGAGAGGAGATAACTTAACTTCCTCATACTCTCTAGGAGCACGTGCAAGAGGATGAATAACAGCAAAGTATGAGTAGAAAGTGGACGTTCATGTGTGGAAAAGTCATCATGTAGACCACTAGAAGTCTTCGCCTTCTGTACAAAAGTTGTGATGCCTGTGTAAGAAATAAAATTTCTATAGGCTCTTTGCCAGCGATGAGAAAGAGATTTTCTAACAAAAAAAATCTCAGCCAAATTTGAGGCTCTTACTTACCCACTTAAGACAGAAACTATCCTCTCTGGACTCCCTATGATCTAATCCTTTAAGCCTTCTGCTGGCACTGGAAACAATATTAAGCTTCAGGATCAGGCCCTCTGGTTTTTATAATCCATGGGAATTTGAAGATGATAAATTGATAGAGAGCCTGAAAGTTTCTAACATGTAATTGGAGCCCAAAAGGGAAATAATTAGGATAGAGTCATGTTAACTCCATCAACTCTTCTGGAAGGCCCCGAATTATAGAATTCCCTGTTGTAGCTACCCTCCTTGGCATGCCCCATTTTGCCAGGGAACAAGAAATAAAAGGAGAAATGGAGGAATGAAAATGAAAGGAAGGTTTTATCCAATATGTCTGTATATTTGCATTTGGTATCAGAGGTCTGGGGGGAAAAGAATTCAAGCTGTTGGCACAAATGAAGGGAAGGGATAAGCACCGGACTGACTTTGGTTTCCCCAGCCTTGTCACTCTTGCCAGGGCTAACTGACAGCTATGCAAACAAAGAGCTTCTGATCTGTTCTTCTTAATATATTTGGTGGGGGTGTGGTCAATCCTAAAAGTAAGAGGATGAAAAAGTTTCATTTCAGCTATAACTGTCACTATATGGGGTATCTGCTTGAGGGTTAATTTGTGGTGGGTGTGTATGTGAGTGCACGTGTGGTACTAAGATTGAACCTAAGCACTGGTTCCTTTGCATTGAGCTACACACTCAGCCCTTTTTGATTTGGAAACAGGAGCTCATTTTTATCCCAATAAATGGTGAAGGCCTATTTGGAGTCAGAAAGCTAAGCTAATTGAAAGCCACCCATTACTTTAGTGCTAAACGACAGCTGGTCCAGTGTACGCTTAATCCATATTTGTTCTGCTCAAATTAAATCAATATGCAAGTTTTTGCTGTGCAGCAGTCCAATGCACCAGCACACCAGTACATTTGATATAACAATATGCCCAGTGTTTTGGTGAGCATTTAAACCATGTAGAGGGAAAAGTGAGCTAACAGCCAAAAGAACAGGAAAATTTAGCACTCCAAGAGCTGCTCACTCATGACTGCAACACAATTCTCGGTAGCTAAGATCCGAAATCAAACTATGTGCGCATCAATGGATGATGGAATATATGCACAATGAAATATTCAGATATAAAAAGTGAAATACTTTCATTTGCAGGAAAAGGGAAGGAACTGAAGTACATTATATTATGTGAAATAAGCCATAAGTCTGACACAAAGAGAAACACACATACTGCCTGCTCTTTCTTATATGTGGAGCTTGAGAAAAAAATACTGATCTGAACTTAGAATGTAATTGATAGAAGGTGAGAAGTGTGGGGGGTAGACAAAGGGAGAGTGGATTTGGTCAGTTTTATGTTTGTTTGCCCATCCTTTAATCTGCTTAATTCTCAAATTATGTTTCAGTATAGGTGAGCCCTTTCCTAATTACCATGTATGGGTGAGGAACTTGAGGTCATGGCATCTTGACTTAAAGGAAATTCTTTTTAGGAATCTGATTGGGCTTTTCCAGAACAGGAAGCATGCAAAACGTGCTCTTATTTTGGAGGACAATTTCTTCCCTAAAGGGATGGAGAAAGGTGGGGGAGAGACAGAGGTAAAGAGACAAAAGGAGGGCGAGAGGAAGGGCCAGAAAGAAAGACAGAGACAGAGAGACAAAGAGAAACTGGGAGGCTCAGAAGCCCTGAGCGGGAAGCTGGGAGTGCCATCTATTTGAGAGCTTCATTCTGCATATGATGCCTTCTGAATAATTCATAAAATTATTTTTGAACTAAAATCAACAGAGCCAAGACCCTGAAATGTGACTGAACTTAAGAATGCCCCTCTTCAGCAATACCTGGGTCCTTGGACAGAAATGCTTTGAGAGCAGTTTTCCCTCCAGCCAGGTGTCTGCTGCTGCTGTCTGAGGGGAGGTACCCCTGTGCCTCCTGCTGACGGTGCCATTGTGTACTTCTCCCATGGGCTTGAGTGAGTTCCCCAGCTGCAGTTTTCCAGAAAGTTCCTGCATAGCACATGTGGATAGGCTGGACTTTCAAACACTTAACCTATGCACACGCAGAAACAAACCAACCTAGGAGGAAGAGTTAGAAGACTTATCGGGCAGCCTAGGTTTCTGAAACAATGCAGAAGACGACATGCGAGTATGCTCATATGCTACGAGGCCTCCCTTGAGGGGCATCTGTTCCAGAAGAATTTATCTCTGGATGTGCATTTTTACATGTACTTCATGATATCTCATCCTTTGGGCTTTGTTTTGGCTCTACAGGCCCAGGAAATAGTTCTTCCTGTTAACAGCATGCTCTCGGCTTTCTCTGCCAGGGATTCCCTGCCCCGTCACTTTCTAACACTTACCACATCTCAACAATGGCATTTCAGAGAAAGTCCAAACCCTCATCTGACCCAGAACCATCCCACCATTCTCTTCACCTGAAAGTTAAGAAAAACCTCTCAAAGTCTCTGCGTTCTGCAGGTGGAGAACAGTAATCTTCAAAGAAAGTCTCACAGAAAGAGGAAAATACTGTTCAGAACTTCTTTGTCCTTGCAGCATCAGTTGTCTATTATGTCATACAACAGGTCCCAACTCTTAGCAGATTGAAATGAAAGTGACTCTAGCCCCTATTTTGCAAATTGGGAATTAGGCTGAGCTCTGCCAGGTGGCTCTTCTGGTCTCCGCAGAGTTGAGTCAGGCATCTATAGACTAGTGCTTATCAAGTGGCAACTTCCATGAATGAGTGCTGACTGGTCTAAAGTGGTCTTGCTCTTATGTCAGTGATGGATGACAAGCAGTTAACTGGAGTAGCGGGGGAAAAAGAGACAAGCATTTCTCATTCTCCAGTAGGATACCACCCGCTTCTACACATGAATAGCTTTCCAAAACAGAATGAGCACATAATGCCCATTGAGCCCCTGATAGAACTAATATGTTATTTCCACAGCACTTAATAGGTCAAAGAAAGGCAAATTCAGAATCAAGAGTTGGGAAACTGAACTGTTGTGGGAGTTGCTGCACAAGGAGGAAGACGGAGGGAGGAGTGAAGACTCGAGGCCAGTCTTACATGACTCAGATATATAGAGCATTGACTACCAGGCGGAGCAGATTGACTTCAACGTGTTTATTTTCTTGACTCCACGGGCCTCATACTTTGCCTTTTGAGCCCCCACGAGCAGTTCAGAGAAGTCAGGGGACTTTATTTAATTTCAAACATCAGTGCTGCAGATGAACCTCATAGTGTTTAACCACTTGGGGAAAATATCTTTGCCAACAAACCACAGCTTATAGCATCCATTGTGGTACAGAGTGGCCCATCCGTTAGCATTTCAGCAGCCTGTGTGGCCCAGCCTGATAATAGACAACAGATTCATGAGATATACCTTAGTGTTTGGGAATGTGAATTTGCAGATAGAGCAGAAAGGCCAGCATTGGAACCAAGTGCACATTTCATTGGTGGATAGACTTGGATACTGTGATACCTTCCTCACCCTGAGGGCCGATTTCAATGACTAAATATCATGCACTGTTTTTTATTCCCTCCTTCCAGAATATGTACAAGATTGCAGGGCCAGAGATTTAGCTCAGTGGTTCTGGCACTTGCCTAGCAAGAGCAGGGTCCCTGGTTCAAGCCCTGGTAACCACATATAACAATACCACAACCAACAATCAGTCCCACATACCACAAGGCCGGGCTGCTGAGTTCGAGGCTTGTCTGGGCTACATAGTGGGCTCAGGGCCAGTCTGAACTACACAGCGAGACCCTGTCTCAAAAATAAATAAATAAATAAATAAATAAATAAATAAATAAATAAATAAATAAATAAATAAATATTTGAAAATTGCAGAGAGCACAAAGATTGCCATATAAGAAAAAATAACTTCTGCAATAGTCTTACAAAGTAACTCAACAACCTTCTGTGCTCTTCTGTTTTCTGAGTTACATTACCTTTTTTCTGTGGGAAAGATTTTGAACTGGTTTGTGGCATATTAACATACACAGGAAGCTCTTTATTTCAAGACAATATTAGGGCAGCGTGACAGAAGCTGAAAGCAGCAAAATCGAGGAGAAGAAGATAAAAATTCCAGGAAATTAATTGTAAAATAGCATAAGTTTGGCTCTCCTATTGGATAACCAGGATTATAAAGTGGGGAGATGCTTCCAGCCATGAACTTATATTTTGTTTCTTTACTATTGAAGGATATTGGAGGGATAATAGGGTAAGCTGATGAAAAATTCTCTCTTTGCATTCAGACCTTCAGTTCCTTCCCATTGTCCCTCAGGCCTTGAGATATACTGTGGGAATGGTAGAATATAAAACCTGTGCATTTACTCATTTGAAACACTGGTAATGAGCAAATATTTTCCCTAAGTTTCTTGTCTATTTGGACAGCTATACTAAATTGCCACAGACTTGATGGCTTGTAAAGAACAAATTTATTTCTCACAGTTTTGGTGGTTGGGAAGTTCACGGTCAAGCCACACACAGACTCAGTGTCAAGGGAAGGGGAGTCTGTTTCCTGGTTCATAGACACCCCTTCTTGCTATACCCTCCACAGCACAGGGACGAATCTCTCTGCAGTCTCCTTTTTACTGGCACTAATGAAATTCCTGGGTTTGTCCTCATGATCTCCTCTGTTCTCAATGGCTCCAGCTCCTAATCTCATCACTTTGTTGGTGGTGTATTTCAACATATGAAATTGTGGGACATATACCTCTGGTGCTTTCCACCTCTTTATATCCATTCTGGGCTTCATAAAATAGTTGTCACTGCTGTACTGTGTACTCCACCTCCCGGCTCCTCAGGCTACCCTGATCATCCTCAGCTGGGCAGGGCAATTCTTGCTCACTTCAACAGCTCTCCACTTTGGCACCTGCCTTTACCTTTTTACTGCTTCAGGCTTTCTCTGCAGCCTTGCAAATGTGCTCAGCCTACCTGCGATGGGGCCAGAAGTTGCAGGTTTAAGGTCTCCGTGAACTGCCTTCAAGCAATGAGAATGAAGCATTAGTAGAAAAGGCTTCCACTTCTTCATTTCTCAGAGAACTAATCTGAAGGGTGTGCTCTGAAGTAGGACAGAAAACCTCGTGGGAGGGGAGCCCAGTTGCCCACAGTAGGAATCTACTCATCGACACATTGTTTTCTGCTGCTCTCCTTTCCTTGTTTCACTTTGTAACTCCCCCACTTGTGTTTGCCCAGGGTCACCTCCCAAATAAACCACTGGTAGCCTGGGAGCCTTCGGAGGAATTTAAACTGAGACACTTAAGATTAAGTGGAAATATATGACCTTTCTCTTCAAGACCATTAACCTTGTCCTAAAACGGCAGGCAAAGGGAAATTTGAAACAATGAGAGAAAAATATATATATATATTTTGAGTAAATGAGAAAGCTAGATAGAAAGATCAGGATAGAAATCAAGCTGCCATAACCTCTATAAATCTATTTGATGCCTTTTACAAGGGCACAAAGGTCTTATTTCTTCCAGACACTTTACTATCACCTATAGAATTCTAAAGAATATTTTACTTTGTCATCTGCCACAGTATTGTCAATATAAAGTTCTGCAATGTCCACTATGTGGAAAAGTAACCTTAAGTCTCCTGATGTTGACAATCATATGTGATAAATTTGTCTTTAATTTGATGTTAATTCCACTACTTGCTTCCCTAAGGATCAGGAAGTCTCCTACTTTTGAATTCTGTTGAGAATCCTGAGTGGATTCCTTGTGGCCTTAAAGCCTTTGAAATAGCATCAGGAAGAGTCCTAACTCACTTTCTCAAAGACTGGTTGGGGGCAGACTTGGAGCCACTAGTAGAATTAATCAGTGGCTCCAAAATTTGTTAGATATTAATTTATTCCAAATAGGAAAAACAGCTAGATAACTCATGTCAAGATTGTTTATATTACCAACTAATTATGTAGCATACAATTATTAATGTTGAGTAGATTTTTCATTATCTCTATATTTTAAAAATATTGTTTATGTATTAGGCAGGTTTCCTCTGCTGAAAATGCTCCACAACAAATAATTCCAAAAGTCTCAGTGGCTTAGAAGAATAAGCATTTATCACGCTCTCAGAGGTTCTCGGTGGGGGTCACTGTTAGTTCGGTTTTCATTTGGGCTTGGCTAGAGCTCAAATTACAAGTCAGACTTAGAGGTGCTCTGCATCTTTCATTCCATGAACACAGGCTAAAGGAACAATGAAAAGAGCTCACCCTTTTTATTATAGTAGGTAAAATGCAAGAGGCCAATTACAAAGCATACAAGTTCATTTAAAATCCTTATGCTAATTGACTCAATTTAGCTATCCCATAATGTGCTTGACTCTGCATCCACGTGCATATGTATACATTTCAAAATATGCTAGACTCTATAAACGGACACAGTTTTATTGGTCAGTATTAAAAATTACATATGCAAAAGTCTTCACGAGGATACTGCCTACGTCAGGCATACCCACATTCCACTGGACAAAGAAAACCCATGGGCTAAAAAAAAAAAAAAAAAAAAAAAAACCCATGGGCTAAATCCTATATCTGAGAAGAGACATATCAGCAATTAGCAGAGTAGGAGGGACCGTGCAAACAGCAAAGACAGTGCATACATAATTCTGTTGCTTACAGGGAGTGAAGAATTGGAAATCTATCACCATATGGAAATGTGCAAACATGCCCCAAGTAGAAACAACGTCATAATCAGTGTGCCCATCACAGCCACTGCAATCAACTTGCTGCAAATCTTGCTTCATTCTCATGCTATTTTGAAGAATATCTTGCATTTTCCTAAGGGTTTTTTAAGGAAAGAAAATAATTCTTCTATGTTTTTGCAGGAGATTGGAGATTATGTAGACTTCAAAACGTTTACAAAATGATGAAAAGGATTTCCTAGTGGATCGACATAGGGTGAAATAAAGGGGAAGTACATTTCTTACAGCAATAAGGAAGGGCCAATTCCAAGGTGCTGCCCACGGCTGTTTTATACGGAATAGTGATGAGTTTTATATCTGACTGCCTAGTCTAGCTGGAATAATGAACACCGCCACAAGAAAGGTAAACACCCACTCTTTATCTACTTCATTAATCTTAGTGGCAGAAGAGGAAGAAAAAGAAAGAAAGAAAAGTTGCTGCAGTGGAATTTTAAAATGCAAACATAAATTGCTTTAGCTGTGGACTAGAATTGTATTTTGGGGGCCCAAACTTCCTTTCTTCAAGACACTAGGCTTTCATCTGTAGAAACATCTTATCATTACAGAATAAATAATCACAGAAGTAAACTTGCAGTGAGGTACAAACATCACAGAATGGCATCTTTAAAAAGCAAAAAAAAAAAAAAGTCAGTGCATTTAATGAAAGGAATACCAAGCCAGTTTATTATATCATGTTCAAGTCATACTTTATATCTCTTTATCTGAAGTGGTAGACGGGAATGCGTTGCTAGAGTCCCATGTTTGGCTACCTCACTGAGTTGCTCTGGCCACCATACCAGAATGTCACAGAGCAGGAGCTTGAGCAGCAGCAATTCAGTTCTTCACAGTCGTGGAGGCTAAAAGTCAAAACCCAAGTGTGAGCTGGTCTGGTTTCTCCCAAGGCCTGTGTCTGGTTCTGTGTTATCCCCTGGCCTTTGGTCTGTACACAAAGTCACACTGAGGCTTAGGGCTTCAACATAGACATTTCAAGGGGGCACAGTCCCATCTTAACAATGACACTGGCCATTAACTATTATTGCAGCCACAACTAATAGCACTACTCCACTCGTTATGGTAATTAGAAACTAACATATCTAATAATATGTGCTAGCATAGCATTCACTATATGCCAAGATCCCTTCTATATGTTTTTATTAATTAAAACATTAATAATAATCACTTTAAAACTTGAAGTAGTCCATTGTAGGTATTATAATTTCTCCTATTTTGCAGATGAAAAAAACTGAGGGACAGAATGTCTAAACAAAAGAGTATCAGAAAGGTAGCTAGCTAAATGGGGAATATCCAGTTAAACTTGACTTTTATGTAAAAACAAAAGAATGATTTTAAAGTATGTGTATATTCCAAATATTGCATGCAACTTGCTTATGCTAAAAAATATAAGTTGTTGATCTAAAATTAAAATGTAACTCAGTATACTGTATTTTTATTTTCTAAATTTTGTTGATCTGGTTAGTAGCAGGGTGTATTTACTATTGTACTGGAGCAATGTGTTTTAAAATTCTCAAGAGATCTTAACATTTTTAAGAGGTACATTCATGGGCTGTTGATAGGCCAGAAGAGACTGTCAGTTTTCCCCTGTCAAGGACAACAACTCCTTTATTCCTCTCTTATGCCTTGAATGTTGCTATAAATGTTCTAGTTAGAAAAATAAATATATTTCTTTGACTTAAGAAAGCTTGCAAAACCACTCTTTCTTAAGTGGGACTAACATAGCTTCTGGATATTGTTTTGTTTGCTTTGTTTTGTGGAGGTCTTTTTTCCATAAAATTTTGACTTTGTCTTTTGCAGATTTGACACTGTGGAGCATTGTGTCCCTAAGGAATCCAGTCCTGGCCTGTTTGTTTCAAGTTCTCTAGAAGAAGGGTTTGAAAACCATGGGGAATGGCGCCCAACAGGCTGCCACTGGGTTTATAAAGCTGCAGCTGAACACATTAGCATCCATTTACATTTTAGCTACTGCTGCTTATGCACTACAAAGGCAAAATTAAGGGGCTGAAATAGAAATAGTACGTTCCAGAAAGCCAAAAATATTTATATTATTGTATTTACCAAAAATTTTTTTTGCCAATTCTTAATGTCTAAGAAGCTGGTTCTGATGGCTGGTGGTGAACCAAACATGCCGTCCTGAACTTCTTCCCAAATTTAGAAGAAGCAAGATTAACTGGGCAGATTGATGTTATGATAACTTTTAATTACTTTGTGTCACTTGGAAAAATTGTCTCATAAAATTGCAAAACCATCAGAAAGTGATTCTATTGAAGATTCATTCAAATGGAATTGTTCATGGTAATGACCTGTTATTCTGGAGAGCTGAAAAAGAGATGAAGCTTTTACCAAGACAAAAATCTATCAATATTTTCTGCAGTTTATGGCTCTTCCCAAAAATGAAGCTTGAAGCAAAAATGGGATTGCTTCTTCCCTGCCTCCAGATCACTCTCCAAATCAGTACTCAGGCCAATCACAGTAACCATTTTGTTAGATTTCTGATGAGGCGTTTAAGGCCATCAGAGGCTTACGATAATCCAGGAGGGTTTAAGTAGATTATCCTGGGATCAGCAATGAAAACTTCAATAGAGCCAGTCGTGTCTTTGAAGTCACATCTTGATGACATTTTAGTTAGCCTCCATAAAAAGTTGTTCATAGACACATTATCCACTTCTAGGCCCTGGAGAATTGGTTCATCTTTTCTGCTTCATTTTGTATATTAAGCAGTTATTTTCTGGAACTCTCTAGACTCTTCTTGTACAATCAATAGCCACAATTATTCCAGGGCCATCAGTGCTAACATCTACACACTCAGTACTATGAAAATCTAATCATTGATCTAATCAGTACATGTTTTAGTGATCTTAGATTTTCTTGTTCAATACATTAGAATAAGGCTGCCATATATAGTCTATTATAAAATAAAATCAATATAAAGATAGATGTATAGTAATATTCACTGAAATATTAACTTTTGCACTATTTTGATAGTTCAGATTTCTTTTCCTTTGATCCCTTGAGAGGAGCCATATTAGTGATATATTGAAAAGTATATATTTGGGGGGCTAAGGCTATAGCTCAGTGGTACAGTGCTTGCCTAGTGTGAACGAGGTCCTGGACTTGATTCTCAGACACACACAGCATGCGCACATACACGCTCACACACACACACACACACCCCAGATAAAAACATTTATTATACATGACAGATCAATGCCTTTACATAGTTTATGATAACAAGACATGTTAGACACTACCTCCCTAGGAATGACAGATCTCTTAGGTCCAAACAAGAATGAATCATTTTAGAGACTTTATAAATGTACAAAAATATTTAAATAAGAGGTGTACCTGCCTCATGCACCAATGTTTGATTGGCATTGTGTACATTAACCTCAACAGTATATAAGGTTTTATGGTTTATTTGAGATTCTCATTGGTCCAGAAATGCCTCCTAAAGATAAGACAAACTGATCTATGTCTCGGGCTTATTTCTTATTTCTTTCAAAGCCAAAATAACATGCATGTGGACTTTTAGATAGACTTTGGAAAAAAGTCATGCAGTAAATATTAGGTGGCAGAGTTGTCGGATGATCTTCCTCTGTTGGATGTGGCAAAGAGAAATTGGCTTGCGGGAATCAACAATGAAAACAGGAGAATGGAGGCATCCCAGCAACTTGACAAAACTCTAGTTGAGCCAATAAGCCACACTAAGACAGAGAAACAAAACTCACAAGTGACCTAAAAAATGACTGCCCAGGCCTGCTGCATATAGTTGTACAGTTTGTGTATTATCCAGTGGCCTCAACCAAGGCATGACCTGGGCTTTAGCATCATGTATCTGTCAGCTTTTTCACTGCTGGCATGAAATATCCACAGCTAAAAGGAAGAGAGATTGACTTTTCAGTTTCTGAGGTTTTAGTCCATGGTCAGCTGGCTACAAGGCAGAAGCAACATGATGGAAAGGCGTGGCGAGGAAAAGCTGCTCAGCTCTTGGCACCAGAGAACCAGAGAACAGAGGAAAATCCAGAGACGAGGAAGGCGGGGGTCAGATTTGATCCCCCAGGTCTCGTCTGCACCATCCACTCCTCCAGCCGGCCCTCACCTCCTCATACCCCATGACACTATGAACCCATCAACGGTTTAACACACTGATGAGGTGTGATCACTTCTTAAAGAGTCTCTCAGTCCAATCGACTGACAAGATGCACTGTCACTGTCACGTGGCCTCTGTGAAGAATAGAAGTAGAACCCTTGTCACATCCCATGATTAAATGAAGGGAGGAAAAATGAAGAAAACGAGGTGCTCCAGGCTGCTGTCACTGATTTGTACCCACATTCTCCAACCATCTGTTCCACAAAATAGTATCTAGTTCAATATCATAGCAGGCTGCTTGTCCTAAGTTCTAAAAGGTTCCCCCTCACTGAAAGTTTGTGGCAAGTCTGTGTCAAATGACTTATCTCTCAGGAGTGATCAGAAAGGAAAATGCGGAGGTAGACACGTAACCACCCAGAGCTCAGAAGTGGGTAGGGCCCTTATGCTGTAGGGTGAAAGACAGATAGATCCCTTTGGGAACATTAAACAAGTAGCAGTGGGCTAATGGGCTGGAAGCACAGGGGCTCCACAGAGAAAGAGGTCCATGGTCTTTTGTGCTTGTGCTACGCCTTCTTAGAAATTTGACTGCTCCAGGACATTTGTACAGTTTTCACCAGAGTCTTTGAAAGGGGCCCATTAGCAAAGCCGCAAAGCCCAAGAAATGATTTACAAGAAAATGAATATTCTAGAAGGTTTCTCCAGAGCCTATGCACAGGTAGCTGAGCTTTACAGTTGTCACTAGCCAGTTGGAGTGGAAGGAGAAGGAAACCCTCTGAGATACACTGTTCCCTTCAGAAAACAAGGGACAGAAGGGCTTCCCTGAGGAAATGTGGGAAAGCGACATGTCCTCAGGCCCAAGGACATTACCAGCTGACTTTCCAAAACACTGTTTAAATTGGCCTCCTTGTTTGTGTTCCTAGAAAATAACATGTCCATCTGGATCTTCATCTCAATAAAGAGAGAGAGTATTTGAGCTATTAGAAATACTGACAGACTTTGGGGGGGATAAAAGGAAACAATGCCATAATTGAAAATGGCAATGACAATACCTCCCATACAAGCATTGTTCCACTGAGTACACGTACAGGGTGAGAAACTTATCTACTTTAGAGTCCCTCCACTTTGCTGGGGGGGGGGGTGGAGGGGTGCAGAGAGACAGAGACAGAGAACCGGGTTCTATCAGTTTCTGTGTTCCTATGGAAACCTCCCGGGAACTCCATGGTCAAATGTTATTGGCCAACATGGCAGACCATATGGAACTTACCATGAACTGGAAAAAAAGGAGAGGGGGAGCTCCTCATATTTAACAGATATACTGTTTCTCACTTAGAGTGGTTTCTTGGAACAATAAAAACAAAAGTTTCCACTGGGAGTCACTTGTCTTGTAAATTCTTAGGATTTATTTTAGAACTCCCAAGGCCTGCATGTGGGAAACTACTTCTGGCACCTGTATTATGAACCAGGTGACAGTGAAAAAAATAGAGAGAGGAAAGTGAGGGAAAATGGAAGAAAAATGGGTAAGAAAAGCAAAGTGTGCTTGCTGTATGGCAACTTTGGCCGGAGGACCCTAATTAGCTTATGCATTCATCAAACCATTTCCGGGTGCTTTCCCAGGGTGAAAGCAGCCGCCTTCCCCAACACCAGGTCAGCCTAGGTGATTGTCATGTCTGAGAGCCCCTGGACACTCAAGGATGTCTGTCAGCCTGCCAGGCCCGCTGACTGCACTGCTAGAGGCTGATTCCCTCCCTTCCTTGCCGTGGACTCTTGCCAAGGCAGCTGCAGCTCCCTGGCAGCTGTTTAAATAATCAACTAGAATGATAAGGCCAGGACTGCCCTTTTGTTATTTCCTGGGGACTCTCTGTTCAGGAAAAAGCAGCCTGCACTGTTGGGTGTGTCCAGAGCAAGATCACAATGGAAATCAAAAATGGGAAGGAAGGGAGCCACCTCAGGAACGTCACCTGAATGAGGTAACAAGTTAGCAAGAATCTCTCCTAATTCCCCAAGATCCTTTGGGAATTTTGTTTTTCAGAGGAGAAAACAGAGCATGTTCATAGTGTCACGTCCAGCAACTGCTCTAAAATGAAAAGGACATCCAGGTCAATGACAAAGCCTCTTAGGCTACTGTGATTCCGTAAGATAAATTAGTCTTCTCATTTGTATCAGTGCACTTAGTGATGTTAGCACAACAAAATCAGCTAGGGAAACGTGTCTTAGAAGGTCTTAGTCTCTATTGTTAACCATCACCTAACTGTGGACCACATCAAGCAGGACGAAATCTCTAGGTGAAAAAATACCATAGTGGGAACGTCATCATGAAGCACAATCAGCATTAAGTACACCATTGACTGTGGTGTGCACTGTGAACGCCCTGCCAGGTCACCTTTAGAGTTGTGTAGGGATGAGAAGGAATCATCTCGTCCAGATTTTCCACCTCCTTTGCCATCAGTTTGTAGTCAATGTCTAACTGAGACAGATACACTATGCCAGTTCTCTGGCCTCAGGTGAGACCACTCTGTGGTACAGTTCAGGCTCCTAAAACTTCTATGATTCAAGCTGTGGTTAGATTTTACTGAGGCCACGTCTTAGCCTGCAGCCTCACCCTCCTTCTCTTACTCCCCTTCTCCAAAGTGGCTCCTTCAGTACCGAACATCCAACTCTCTGCCTCGGGCTCTGCATTTAGGGAACCCAACCTTAGACAATCACTAGCTCCAGCAACTACTTGGGGGTTAATCTACCCCCTTTACTCCTTAAAAGCTCCACAATCTCCCAACAATGCTGTGGGTTGGTGAGCAAATCTTTACCACACATGCCTTTAGAGGACACTCAGCCCACTGCTAATGGGACCCATAGGGGAGAATAAAAATATCCCATATCTTCCTGAAGCAGCAGTTCATTTCAATGATTTTGGAGGAAAGAAGCAAGTAATTGTATGTTAAAGTAAACATCAGCATATGATGGGATTGAATAAGAACTCAACATGAATTTCTAAGATGAAACAAGAGTCTTTGAAGAAATGTGGGCTTTTTATGAGTTGCTTTTGGTTCTTCCCAGAAAAGCCCTGGACAGTATACAAAAGATCTGAGACATGTGCTTTCCAAGTCCTGGCAGCATGAGAGCTGCAAAGGAGGGAGACATGAGGCCACATTTTGAAGACAAAATAGTAAAAGGCCTTAAGGGACCACTGCCTGAAGCTGAGCCTCTGAAACCATGCTTAGAAATCCTCACAGCTTCTGACTGAGCGGAGCAGGGCAGGTTCCAGGTTCTTGCGTTTCTGACAGATTCCCAGGTGAGACTCAGGTCGCCACTTTCAGACCACTTCCGGGCCTTAACCCGGAAGCTACAACCATCAAAAATACGTGTGTGTGTGTGTGTGTGTGTGTGTGTTTGCGTGCCCCGCTATTCTCCTACCTTATTGCCCTCAAAACCCAGGTGTTGCCTTCACCATGGCATCTCCAAGGACAAATAGATGAGAAAATAAAATGGTTGTGATCACCACAGAGAGATGAGGACAAGCAAACTTCTGGTAACTTAAGCTGTTACTCATCACAAGCAGGACTTATGTTTTCTTTTACGCCAGGGTTGTAAAAGCTGCACTTGTTGAAGAAGAACCAATGACTCTTGACTTGGGCCTGTAGATACCCAAAGCATACGTGAGAACAGGGCAAAGGTTGACCTTTCTGCTTTCATTTTCTGTCTATTTCCCTGGTTACCTTCAGACATTAGGTCAGATCCACTCAGCTCTGCATGTAGATAGGTTAATCCTTTAAGGAGTGTCTATCAAAAAACTGTCAATACACGATTCATTAAACCTAACCTCTCATTCCCCTTCAAGACTGAGGACTCCAAGAAATTGTCAGGAACATTCAGCTAAGAGTTTTTACAACATTTTTCTCCAGAGCTCCTGAAATGAACACCTACAAGTCTCCAGTCATTGTCCCAGACCTGCAGCCAGTTGATGCCAGCAAAGCCAAGGCTCTGCCCACCCCCAGCAGAAGACATGAGAGCCTGGGAAGTGGGTCATCATAAGGATTTCTCTGGAGCTGCAAGACCAGGACTGCTACAAGAATCACCCAGACCTGAGCCCACCTCAGCAACCCCAGCAAAACTGGCCTCTCTCCCTGCTCCTATGTTCACAGGCCAGTCTGATCCTCTCCATCTGAGCTATGTCTCCTAAAGCCTTTCTTTTAAAACCAAAGTCCCTTTCTACTTTTGCTTACTTTTCGATGAAAGCTTTTTTGCTCTTCATTTCATAGGGTTGGCACGGTTTTAATTTCCATTATCACCAAAGCAAGTCCCTGTGTCAGCCAGTGAGAGTGGTATCAAGTTGATGATGGGGCCACCGGGGTCAGGTCTGCCCTCTCTGGACACGGCCCCCCTGCAGCCATGGCACAGGCAGAGGAATGGTTCTTGGATGGAGACTCTACTGCCGAACATGGAGGTCAGTCCGCAGGTAGTGCCCTATGAACAGAGCTGACGCTTGGCTAATACACCTCAGGGAGGTTGGCTGGTGTTAAAACCTTAACACATTTTCATACCAAGTGCTAGGCAACCCTTTTCCTGACCCAGGCAGTCATTCTTCAAGGCTACACATGAAGATGTCCAGCCCCTCTGATCCAGAAATGGGGCATTCAGGTCTGCCCCAAACTTTCTCTCTAACACATAGCTGATCTATAGGCTGGTTGCTACATAGTTTGACTGCCACACCTACCAGAAAGCAAAAAAAAAAAAAGAGAGATATGTAGCTATCAGGAAACTTTTTGTTAAAAAAAATTTGATAACTAATCATTTTCAAGGACCAATGTTAGTAGCATTTAGTATATTCACAATGCTATGTGATCATCTCTCTAATTATGAAATAGTCTCATCACCTCCAAAGGAAACCCATAGCCTGCAAGCAGTCACTGCACATCCCTCTCCCGACCTCCACTGCAACCATTGATCTTCCTGTCTCTGTTGATCTGATTCTTCTGCATGTTTTGTCTAAATGGCAACGTACCATAATGACCTTTAAAATGATGTTTTCTACGTTTATACATAGCATAGTATGTACCAGCACTTCTTTCTCTTTTGTTAATATACATGACTAAGTTTGCAGTGTATGGATCGACCACATCCATTAATGCCATTAGCCTTTGAGAGGTGTCCTCGATATTCCTACATTCTGGCTGCTGTGTATTTCGTGACACCTCCTGGGAACTCCCGCTGGATCTAGTTTGGTTTCATAGTAGGAGAGAGTTCTGTCACTTACCCAAGTCATCCTTGAGTTTGAGACTTGGCCTGAACTAAGTTTTGGCAACTTAAAAAAAATTCACTTTCACGCTCAGCAAATAAACATGTCATACTCCTAGAGACCTTAATTCAAACCAGTAAAAATGGTTTTAAAAGATAAGTTCCAGGGGCCGGGATGGCATGCACCTATAATTCCAGGACTCTGAGAGGTTGAGACAGGAAAATTGCAAACTTGAAGCAGTTTAGATAGGTCTCAAAAGAAAAGTATTAGCAAAAACAAACAAACAAACAGCTGGTGATATAGCTCAGTGTGACGCCCTTGAGATCACTGCCTACTGCCATCACCATTAAAAAAATAAAATAAATAAATTGCTCTCTAGTGTTTCAGCAATGGAGAGTAAGTGGAATAGGGAGCCTAAGTCCCAGCAGGCCTTGACTGTGAGCTTTTTACTTGATAGCACCCTCTGGTTTCTCTCACACTTACAGACTTCCTTCTAGTCATATCTCAGGCAGGCTCACCTAAATTGGAGCTCCCTTAAATAAAAGGCTAGACAAGAATTTAAGTACAAGTCCTTCATTTTGGGAATGATGTCAACAAGCCAGAGGGAGTATGGGATGAGACAGGAAGAAAAGATGACGGAGAGTACATTCAGGAGCATATTACTCTTTGGACACCTGGAACTCAGTCCTCCTGGGAACGTATGGCAGAATAAACCCCCCACAGAGCTAGAAAACAAAGTATTAGTCCACAAAGTCCAATTCTTCATTAGTTGTTGATTGCATCTGGGCTCATTAAACCCCAGGCCAGTCCAGGCTGAGGCACCTGGTGACCCTCTGGCCAGGGCAGGAGCAGGTGTTTGAGGTAGGAAACCGCCACCAAAGACCACAATCAAGGTGCCCGTAGGGACCCTGCAGGCTCAATCGGGATGTGCCAGGGAGCTGCGAGGGAGGACCTGAGTGAGGAGAGCTTGGCATCCTCCATTCCATTAGAGGCTGAACTTAGTCCGGAGTGAAGAGAAAAGGGACGATCTTGCGGGGGGAAGGACCTGACCTAGAGGCACCAGGGAAACAGCTACATTCAAGTCTTAACAGCAATCATCCTAGGAACAAGCCACACAAGTAAACTCTGGGCAAAGATGATGGTTCCATGAAAGGGTCAAAGAATTAATCTGTACTCCACACAGAGGTACGTTTGTGGGTTGGGGTGGGCTGCAAGGAGAGGAAGTCCCAGTTTCCTGCCCCTGAGGAGCAGTGGACATATGACTTAGCCTCACTAATGGGAAATACAGAAGGATGTGTGATACCTGGATGAGGAGCAAGGGGTCAAACAGACTCAGGCCTCTTCATTTGTTACTTTAGTTGTCTTAATTGGCATCAGGAAAATTTCCTTAATATTTACACTTTGTCTTGTTGGTTTTATCATATGGGTTCATTTCATGTTATAAAATCAGTTCCTTAAGCCCACAAGAGTTAGCAGGCACTTTTTTTCAAATTATTCCAATCAGAACCTCTCCCTGTATGCACCCAGGGGCAGTCACAGGCAGGGCTTCTGTGCTTGTGTGGGAATCTATGGACTCCAAGAACAGAATGGGGAGCTCATAAATGAAAATAAAGGTTTGTGCTTGCTTTTAAACTTTATGAAGATATGATTTCTGTGCTATAAAGTTCTCCCAATGTGTACAATTCATGACAATTAGTATATTTACAGAGTTGTTTAACAATCTCTAGAATCTAGTTAGAGATCATTTCTTCACTCTGACATGAAACCCAATACCCATTAGCAAGTTCCCCTCCTGCTTCCACTGGCAATGCTGCTAATCTACTTTCTGTCTTACGATTTGCCTCTTGCAGAAGTTTCATAAGAGGAATGGCACAATACATGGATTTGGGGAACAGGTTTCTTTTAATAACATTTTTGAGGTTTCTCTATGTTAATAGCATTGTCTTTGTTACTTTTTCATTGTTGAAACAAACTACCCTACACTCATAAGTTAAAGGAGAAAAGGTTTATTTTTTCTCCCAGTTTGTGAGGTTCAGTCCATAGTCAGCTAGTTTAAAGGCAGGACAACATGGCAGAGGAGAAAGAACTCCTGGTGTAACAGGCAAGAAGCAGCAAAGCCTCCTGCCTTTTTCCCTTTTCATTCCATCCAGACTCCACACCTATTGGTTGGTGCCCCCACATCCAGTGTGGTTCTTTCCTCTTCAGCTAATTCATCACCCATGCCAGAACTATGCTAAACCAGTCAGTGGACTAATTCAGTATGACCTACCCATGCATGATTCAGTCAGCCTCCGAAAGCCCCACCATGAGTACCTATGAGGCTTTATCTAGATATGAACCATAACCAGTATGGATCAGTATGCCATTCAAAATAATGGTTTATATGCAGAAAATAAAACATACAGGATTTCAAAAGAACTTGACTTCCTGAAATATAGTCAAAATATTTTTGAAAACAAATTTCTTATGTACCTCATTAACACTTGGACCAATAATATGTAGGAGTGGGAGTGATAGCTACTGCAATTACTAAGTCATGAAGAATGTAAAACACATTTTGAGAGAACAGCATCAGCTGTCACCTAGTAAAATATCTGTTCTGGTTACTGGTGACAAAGTCACAGATCCTACAGATACTGCTCTGGATGATTGCCTATATTCCTAGTAGGAAGAAAAGCTGAAATTCAATAAAAAACATGGAATTTCTTTTGCATCTCTATGTAGATGTCCCTCCCCCATTCTATCTACAGATTTCTCAGAGTGTGAACTTTCAAGTGAAGGACTCCATCAGATTAGAGCTGGAGTACGAAACCACTCTTGGCCTTGTGTTAAACCTGGGTCAGCCATTTCTTGGCTGTTTGAACTCAGGCAAGTTATCTCACTTTCCTGTGCTTTATTCTTCATTCGCAAAAGAGAGGTAATAAAACATCTGAGATGTTTAAATTGGCCAGAGAAAAGTTAATAATTAGTTAAATTGGATGACTTTAGGGTAAAGTTCTTAGAACCATATGTGATCTGTAGTAAGCGCATGACAAATCTGTTATGATTTTTAGCATTTCTGCCCTCTACACAGGTCTTTGCCCTAAAGAAGCTCATAGGGTAACATGCACAGAGAGAGAAAAGCTCCAAGCGATGACTTGCAAACCTATGGCCTTTCAACCTTGCTGAGTTGAGGTAACTCTCACAGTGATGACTGCATCTTGCTTCAAAGGACAAAGAAGGACTCCCAAGGTAGAAGAGGAGGAAAGCAATTCCCAACTTCAGAATGTACGGCCAAGGACTCCGTTATCTGGAAGAACATGCCTTGATAAGCACCCAAGTTCAGCATTCAGCTGCAAAGCTTGAGAAGGAGAAGGCGGTGCTCACGGGTACTTGCCCGAGTCTCTGTTTTGGAAAATCCCTAGGTGCTGCTACAGTGGGATTCTGGGTGAGACGAGAGCCCTACGATCCTGGCAGAGACTGTGATGTGTTTGGAGTCTCAGAGCCCTCGGGAGCCATGCTCTCATCCCATTCACTGGGCACCATTATTTTAATTATAATTTTAAAATCTGAATTATCTCTGGCCCAGCAGCTTCAGTGACAGACGAAGCTGAGTTCATAGTTACAGCCTTGGGGAACACAAAAAAGATGCCTCTGGAAGGTACTCAGGACATACTTCCAGGAAGGGCTAGAGTGGTAGGGAAATGTAAGAGACTTCTTCATAGTCTGCCTAGATATCCATGAGGAACAGGTGTGTGAAAATATCTGATACGCTTAGAGACCACAGTGGTGGGGTAATAGATGCCTCTTGGAGGAGTCTTTTGATCTCCAGGTCTGAAAGCTATTAATGGCTGAACTGCTTCAGGCTTTGCGGAAGTGCCACTGCTTAAGAGGAACACAGACTGTCACCCTCCGTAGGTCTGTGCCTTTTAAAGCTTCTTTGCCTTGGTGGCAATGGCTGAGATGCTGCCATCAGCCTGACAGGGAGTCAGGGTGTAGGCATCTGTCATTATTTTTCACGCTCTGTGTAGTACCCACTCCATTTTGCCCTGGAAACGTCACCATAAAGCAGGTACTTACCCATCAGAAACACTGTTTGGGCCCCAGTGAGACTAGTGGCAAGGAAGGAGTTAGGGTCTGGAAGGTGAGGTACCTTAGCTTTGTTTCCACACATGCAGGCCTGTAGCATGGATGAAGATGTGGCTTATTGAGGGAGTGTGTGTAGGAGAAGGGGGTGAAGGCCACCACACAGGGGAGAGAGAACTGAGCAAAAAGCTGGGCTCTTCTCTGATCCCTCAGGGCCATGGAGCATGATTAGTGTCACACCCTTGTACTCTTAGGTCTCCTTGTGTCATCTCCTTCCCCGGTGCAGGCGGTTCCAGGTGGGGATGAGGAGTCATGGGTGAGACCACTCCATTACTTTCAGTGCAGAGCTAGAGAGTATTGGCAGAGAACTGTCACCAAGCTGGATAGGGTGAATGGGTGCATGGCCTAGGAATGGAAATATAGGCAGAGCACCCACAGGATCTAGGTTGTAGCTGTTTGGGCTTTAGTGGGCATGAAGCTGCCAATGAGATGAGCTAAGATGACTGCTTTTTTCTCATTTCCATCCTTCTTTATACACAGCATAGACACGTAGATACAGACAGTAGTGACTGCAACAGTACACTCACTTGTGTCAGTCAGAGATCTTTGGTTATAAGTGACAGAAATCAACTCCTTATGCTTTATTAAAAGAGTAATTCATTTGCGCCACTTGAGAAACCTCACAGAGCAGTGTAGATTGTAAAAAATCAGACTGGGAAGCAGAACAGAAACAGCAGCAGTAGACAGCCAAGAAGCAAAACGTAATTGTTTAATATGTTCACTACTGATGGGGTGGTGGTTGTTGTTACTGTTATAATTGTTCTGTTTTTTTTTTTAGTTAGTATTTTAAGTACCACAATTCTACCCCAATTAAATCTGTGGTCTGAACTACACAGGTTCTGATAATATGTTTTGAAATTTATATCTGTCACCCTTTGCTGTTATAATCCTGTGTAACAAACATCCCTCAAATCTCAATAGCCTCCAAAAGCAAACCTTTCTCATTCATGGGTTTGTAGTTTGGTCAGCCTAAGAGTAAGATATATATTTCCTTCCAGGTGAAAGCTATATTGATTGCTGGAACATATTTTTCTCCACACAGAGGCCAGGAGGGGAAGGTAGGCAGCCCCTGGTATCATGCAAACTCATTTCAAAGTGAAGAATGTTCTGTTTGCTTCTCTTCCGTATGCTGAAGCAGGTCACAGAGCCAACATCAGAGTAGTGGTAAAGTCTGCTCTCCCATGGGAGCATTAGCAATGAGGGGAGTTTTTGCTGAACAACAATGTGAGATGGCCCAGAATCATCTGGGTTGAGAGGAGATCAGGTCTCTGGCTCTTCCTCAGGTTTAGCCGCAACAGTGTTGTGTTTATCTGTTTTCTATAATAAACTATTTTATTTAAAAGAAATATTCCCTGGCTTGTTAAAAATATGAGCCTGCAAACCACTGCTTCCAAGTCTCTTATTTTGCCAGTGAAAACTCTAGGATCAGAGACTAAATGCCTTGCTGATTTGTATTTGGGCTAGAATCAGTGCTCTGGGATTTGAAGTCAAGTAGGTCCGGATTTTGAATTCCAGCCCTCCCTTTTCCTAGCAGAGGCCACCTGGACATGCTCGTCACTGTCTTCCCATCCTCACAGGGAAGGTTCTGCCCAGTGTCTTAAGCCTGAGTCTTGCCAGCTGCTGCCCACACTGAAGCGCAAAGAGTAAGGTCAACTCTCACCTGGTGTGACCTGTGCTCGAACTGGACCAGGTGCTCTGCACTACTCACGCGCAGGGCATGGGATGTCAGCGTGCACTTCTCCTAGTACTAATGCGTTGTTGAACACTTCTGAAATGTTGAATTTCCTCCTTATCTTTCTCTGTCCTATCCCCTGTGGGGTGGGCGGGCACCTGTCTTCCTTGGCACAGCACAGGCTTTTTGGGTGGATCAGTCTGTTTGTGTTTATTTCTTCCTAACCCCCACTCCTCAGCAAATCTTCCCCCTCCACAACTCATTTTCTAACCTTTACAGCAGCAGTGACTTTACAAATGGTTATGAGTTAAAACTTTTGCTTCTGCATGACCCTAAGCAGTTTTCTGGAGAAAAGATGACTTCAGAAATTATTTCTCAGAAACTTTTAAGATCCTTAAAATGAAAGGAGAAAGTTCTCTGCTGTCTGTAAACACACGTTTATAAAAATTGGCCTTGCCAAGGTGGCTAAGTGTTATGACTTGGGTCTAGATGTCCTGCTAAAGCCTCACGCAGTCATAGGTGGAGTTTTTTCAGAAGTGGCTGGGTCTAGAGTGTGTGATGCTGAAATTGATTCATGATGCAGCGGTAGGCTGAAGGGCACCAGGAGGATTAAGTATATGAGTGCTACCTGCTCTAAGGAGCCTTGGTAAGATAAAAAAAAGGGCAGAAAGATGCTGTTAAAATCCTTTGCTTGCTTTGTTACTTCTTCCTGCCATGAACTGTGTGTCTTCTGCAATGTTTACCCACCTTCTACCCTGCCTTGGAGCCAGTAGGTTAAATACTGAAACCTTTACAAACTGTGAGCTAAACAAACCTTCCTCCTTGAATACTGGGTGTTGGATATTTGGTCTCAGGATCAAGAGAAAAGTAACTAAACTATCAAGTGTAGGAAAACAAAGGAAACTCAGAGGTAGTCAAAACCATTAGGGTCATTTGCTCCAATTTCAAATACATGATAAACAAACCTCATCCCAAAGCCAAATTATAATGTTTGAATGTTTCCAGTTTTCTTCTAATGCATTTCCTTTTATTGTGTGCTCCAGATGGCCAGTGGATCCAAAGTGGTTCATTGACGTTCCCATTTTGAACTCTAACGCCATTTGTTTATCACTTTTCTGGTATCACTTGTGCATATTATAGGAAGAAAGGTGTGGCTATTACATTGTTCCATAATAAATCCAGCTGTATTTCTCCCGTATTGCCACTCTAAACACTCTAACTTTGGTTATGCACAGGTTGACAATAAGGGCAATAGGTATCTACATACACACCTTACTTCCTCCCAATACTCCCAATAAGTAAACAGCTCCATCTCCACCCTGAAGTTCAACAACATGGTGGTTAAAATACAAGTCTTGAGCCACAATGAAAGATTCACGTAAGCCACTCTGGTTCTTAGAATTCACACATGCTTCATTTTTCTACACACAAGTCTCTTCCTGCTTCTGGTGTTCTAAGACCAGGAAAGTTGATAAACTACCCAATTATAAAACAGCCCTTCTCAGATTACCTCTTCTTATACTGCAAGCAAGACAGTAAACTTCCCAAGGAGTCTTCAACCAAGGGTTCCTGTCTCTGCTACAAATGTGGGGATTACTTACCTAGCCTGTTCCCAGCAATGCTAAACAGGGCAACATTGTGATACCCTCCGTGAGGGCCTCATAGCTTAACCACATTTCTGTTTTTAAATAGTTTAGCAAAAAAACCTAATTGATGAGAGTGAATTTCTAAGACCT
Organism: Thryonomys swinderianus; assembly: GCA_004025085.1. Lineage (NCBI taxonomy): Eukaryota > Metazoa > Chordata > Mammalia > Rodentia > Thryonomyidae > Thryonomys > Thryonomys swinderianus. Next base: position 28,372 of record PVIC010000353.1, on the reverse strand, counting down.
CTGTGATCAGGAGCATAAGATGCACATAAGTGCTTGTGGTTTAATATGGAACAGCCAAAATGGTAGGAAATAGGGGAACTCAGAACAACTGAACCCTCTTGCTATATCAGGGGAGAGTGGTTTCTTGGCTTTCCTTACAGATTCAAGATCTGAGAGCTGATTGTGGAAGAAAAGATGTTCTCACTTATGCTTCACCTTCTACTTTGGCCTTCAAATTCCAGCCCAGATGTCTCATTTTCTCCTGAAGTATTTCTTGTCTGACCTTCTTTACACCTGGCTAAATATTTCCTGCTCTGTGCTGTCCACGAATGATGTGTGTATATTTCCATGATAGCACTAATGACACTATGTTATTATTTGCATTTATACATCTTATTCTTCTAACAAGTTCTGATTTTCTCAAAGCAAGGATAATGGCAAGCTACCCAAAAAACTTAGCATTATGTCTGCTCCATAGTATAAAATCATGGAGCATTCAAGGACTTCATGTCAGGTAGATCATTTTTTTCCTCTGCAAGAGTGGAAACTGAATCTGCAATAGTGACCTCTTCTGAGAATTTAGCATAAAGAAAATATGGACAGAATTCATCAGGAGCTGATACTATAGAAGTGAGATGATAGTTCGCTCACCAGTTTCTTTGTAGCTTAACCTGATCTCACTGTTTCCACCACCCACCCAAGCCATCAGTGAATGCTGGGCTCCAGTTACTACAGACCCGTATGTCCCACTTCCTGGTCACAGGTCATTGGAATGACATGGCTTTGTTACCAGATAGGGAAAACCTAGTTATATGATTCAGGCTTTTAATTTAGAAGGCTTGAAGTTGAAAGTCACATGGTAGTGATCTTTGTATCTGAAGTTAGGCTACCTCAAGATGAGGTAGACATTTGTTATTTTATGGTCACTCAGAAGGAAGAATGATTACAAAGAGTAGTACAACTGGAACAGACGCACACACAAAAGAAGAAAAGCATCTGCTTATTGTATCTCCGTAGACAGATAGATTTAGTGTACATGGAAGGGCCAAATGCCAACAATTTTCTTTTTCTTGATTCTTGTCAAAAGGAAGGCCTGGTAGAATAAGTTTGAGTTCCATGACTTACTCCAACAATGTATATTTAATGCTTAATTTGTTTACTTGTATAGATTTTAGTTTCTCATTCAAAGTATGTTATTCCTTAGGCACCATGCAAAACAAAATACAACCTTGACCTCCTATACTCATTATTAGTAGGTCCTCCTAAGGTGGAATTTAGCTTAATTATGTGTAGAGCAGGAAAATGACTCTCTGCAGGCCCCATGAACTGTGTTCACTCATGAACATAACCTTAACAACTAAAGAGTGTTTATTTTTCATCATACCCTTTGCAATGTAAAGGTCATTGATTTTTTTTGTAGCCAAACTAATCTGGTTTCTAATGCCAACTCTGCACATTTAATAGCTAAGTCAGTTCAAAGAAGTTATGTAACCTCACTCTGCCTTATTGAAAACAATTTTACATCTATTATGGAAATTTTCAAACATACTGAAATTTAGAGAAGAGTAAAAGGAAGGTTTGGGTCTGTACTACTCAGCTTCAATGTTTGTCAATGTAACTAAATCCATTTTCTCTGACACATCAGACAAACCCACACTGAAGGACTCTCAACAAAATGACTAATGTGTGTTCTTCAAATGAGTCAAGAGCAGGAAAGATGGAGGGAATATCATAGACCAGAGGAGACTGTGGAGACAGGACACATAAATGCAATGTGGAATCTTTGGTGGGTTCCAGAAAAGACAAATGAAACTAACAGGGAAGAAGAAAGTAAAGGTAGAATAAAGTGTTTAGTTATTTAATGCTGTTGTTGTATTGTTCGCTTCCTGGTTTCAGTCATTGTACCACAGTGACATAGGATGATACATTAGGGGAAGGTAGGTAATACACAGTTGAGTCCCTGATGCTAAAATAACAGCAGAATATTTCTGTAATTCTAAAATTGATGCAAAACTCCAAAAGAAGGGGCCAGGAATTTAGCTCAGTGGTTCTGACATCTGCCTTGCAAGCACAAGGTCCCGAGTTCAATCCCTGGTAACCACATACCCTGTCATGCCTATAATACCAGCCCTCGGGATGCAGAGGCAGGAGGACTGCTATGAGTCTGAGGCTTGCCTGGGCTACATAGTGAGCTTAGGGCCGGTGAGACCCTGCCTTAAGAAAAAAAAATTCCAAAAGAAAAGGTCTAAAACTATATGCATTAACATTCTCCCATTATCGGTTCATCTATTCCTCCCTCTTACTCCCCTTCTTATGTATGAGCATTTTCAAGCAAATCCAAACAAGATATAATTTCTAACTGATAAGGATTCTGTTTTGTAAAATTACTGTAATAACACGAACATATTGAAAAAATTAGCAACAATTCCTTAATGCCTATTATCCAGTCCATTTCCCATTTCATCAAATATCTTAACAATGGCTATTAAAGAACTTTTTTTGCAACCAAATCAGGTTTCCAAGGAAGTCCTTATATTCTAAGGTATCAAATGTCACTTCCACTTCTTCACCTACAACAGTTCTTGCTCATAGTGTAAAAGGGTCATTATGCCTATAAAATTTCCTATCCTCTTCTTTGGATGGTAGTAAGGCCAGGGTTCAGTTTTTGTTAAAAGAAATAAGATCAAGAGCACTTACCTAAGACAGATTTTGTAGGCCTTAAATGAGAAAACGCATGGGGGGTAAAAGCTCAGGGTTAAATAAATGTTCCCAACTCCTACACCTGATCCTCGAAAGAGACAAATAAGTGAAAATTCTACATCACCTCTGAAACTGACCCTGTGACTTTGAAATCAGAATGTGGACTGTGCTCCAGCAATAGGGCACAGTTTGCCAGAAATGCAGGGTGTTAGCCCTACTCCAGAACAGCTGACTCACGATATGCGTTTGAACAGGATGATCCACACATGTGTATGCATCCTACAGATTGGAGTGGTTGGTCCTCAGAGCATAAAAGATTGGGGTTTTTCAGTGCATAAATTGGGGATTCCCTTCCTCTACCCTGAGAGAGAAAGTATGCTCTCCACTTAGTCTGTGATAAACTCCAGAGGCCTTGTCTCCCTGCCTTTAAAATTTTTTTGGTGTTTGGCTTGTTTTGTTTTTACAGTTGATTCTTGAGTTAGGATGAAAGGTCCATAAATTGCACTTGAACATGTTTTTCTTAAGCCTCTCATTATGTAATAGTCCCTACTCAACTTTTCACGTTTTTTATGAATTGAGCAAATTAGATATTTACTTTATAGGATCCCATCAATTCTAGATAGACCTGATGGTTCTCTTGTGATATCTTGTATTATATTTCTCTGTCTCCATATTTCTTACATGTCACTAACCAGATATTATGTAGTTTTAAGTTACTATCAGGCATAGTAAATATTTAGCATTTGAGGGTTATTATAGGCTGAATACTCACCCTCCCCACTCACTCAGCAAAATTCATAAGTCAAAACTATAATACTTAATGTGGTATAAATAAAGAGGTGAGACATGGGAGGAGAGTTTAAGGCACTATGTAGTAAGATATAAGAGAGGCTTCTGGGCAGATTTTAAGGAGGTATTTGCAAAGCACTAATCAAGCATACTGTTGGGACTGCATAAATGTTTATTTCCTCTTTCCTTTCTTAGCTTCCCATTTAATGAAGTCCACTGATAGGTGATTTACGTGGCCTACATTTTGTCTTCAGCTGTCAAATTCTATGGCCTCTGTTATCTTTCTTTTGTATGTGGAGGCTAAAAAAGAGATGGCAAAAATATGGTTTCATGAACCACATGCCACACAAAGAGGAGGTTTTCCTAGGCTCATGAGACTAGAAGGTAATGCTGGTGCTGGTGGTAATATTGCAAAGTTCCAGAGCTCCAAGGTCTCCTGGTGCAGCCCAAGCTCTTGGTGTTTAGGTAAGTGTCTGGCATTGTACAACATGACATAAACCTCGTGGTTCATTCTTGTAAGAGGTAGCTCTCCTTTAGTCTCAACTCACTGAGGAATTAGTTTAACTCTTCAGTTCATGTGCATTTTGAAATTCAGTAGCTGAAGTCAGCAACTCATGCATAGGGGTTGGATGAAGTCTGAGGTCCCTTGCTGCAGGGCCAGTTCCCTCCAAATTCTTACATATGGGGTCTGATAAGATTGGGCACTTCCAAAGGGAGAGGGAAGCACATTCCAATATGAAACTGTTACACAGCAAATTTTTGTACAGTTTGGAATCATTTCACAGGAACATTTTAGTGTCAGAGACTGAGTCAGTTAAACTGATGTGGAACAGAACCCACTGTTGTGGCTATAGTTTTTTTTTTAATAAAGCTTAGAAGTCATTTAAAATCAGTTTTTCATCCAAAATATATATATTTTTTGGCTCTATGTACAGACATCCTCCCTGGGGAATATAAAGATAATTGAGATACATTCTTCTACCCAAGCAGCTCTTTGTAGGAAGAAAATGAACATAAAAGGTGAAGAAGAGACCCTAGAGGACTGAGGAAGGGGCTTTTTCTGGAAAGAATATGATATCAACATTTAGCTGATGCTTAACTCTTGAACCAGCAAGAAGTTGAGAATGGTTTGCCTGTTCTCTTTCTTTCTCTAGCTATACATGTTCTGCCTGTTTAAGGCTAAGAACAAGATAACTGTGCTTTATTGAGTAATGGTTAACAGACAGAAATAAGGCACTAGAACCAAAGTTTACTATGGTTGCTTGAATACCTTTGTCTTTAGCCAAGGACATCCAATAGCATACTGGATCCAAAGCCAGCTTTGTAGGTGATGCCATTGAAAAAGTTAAGAAGGAACAGTTGAGACTGGGATAAATGAGTCATACCTTGGGGTATTAGTAAAAAAGGAAAGTTAGGCTCGGGGACATAGCTCAGGGTGCCACATCTGCCTGCAACAACAAGGTTCTGAGTTTGATCCGGTACAAAAAAAAATTTAAAAAAGGAAAGAAAAGTTAGGAATAAAGTGCAAATGAAAGAAAGAAAACAATCTGTAAAAGTTAAAAATACCAGGGTAATGAAGATTATTTCATTTTATATAGTTAGCATTTTCTAAACTGTATAAAGATAGAAAAGTCAAAATAATCCAATTCAAATACACCAAGAAAAAAATGATTTTGGCAAACAGTTTATCACTTCAAGTTCTTACTTTCAATTTTATTTGTAGATTATTGCTTTCACACATTGAACAACATAGACATACATTTGCACATCTATAAGTGCATGGTGCTTACACACACCCACAGTATAATACATATTAAAACTATTTAGCTTTGTGTTACATATTATAATACTATTTATGAGATGCAGAATATTGAGGGCTCTATAGCCATGCAACTGTGAAATAACTGTGAAATATAATTTATCGTGTAGACTGGGGCTTTTTGATTTTTTAATTGAATTCTTTATGGATACATTTTATATACAGCTCACAATCACACTCAAAATTGGGGAATTTGTACCAGTATATGACACAAGTTAATTCTCATTTTTACCCATAGCCTTACCCACCCAAAGCCCCCCCATCCCTTATATACATGCTATTTCTTTTTCTTTCCAAATCATATTTATTCTTTCCCCTCATTACATTCCTCTACCACATTCCCTTTGAATATTTCCTATTTTTAAAAATATATCATTCATTCTAGAACTCACATCTACAGGTTCTCATACCAGAGGAAAAGATATGGTATTTACATATGTGTGATCTATTTATTTCACTTATTAGTGTGACCTCAAGGTGTATCCATTCGCACATAAATAAATGAAACTTGTTATTCTTTATGACAGAGTAATACTCTGTTTTATTTTTTAAAAAACACATCTTCTTTATCCAGTCTCCAGTTGATGGGCATCTGGGTTGTTTCCAGGTTTGGGCTATCACAAACTGAGCTGCTATGAAGAAGGGTGTATATGTCTTTACAATATGAATCTTTTAATTCCTTTGGGTATATTTCTAGCAGGGGAATAGCAGGGTCAAATGGGACCTCCAATCCTAGTTTTCTGAGGAATCTCCGCACTGATCTCCACAATGGTTGTACAAGTCTACAATCCCACCACAGTGGAGAAGGATTCCTTTCTCCCCACAGCCTCACCAGCGTTTATCACATTTTTTTTGCATTATTCAGTAAACTTTATTGGTACTTACATACACAGCTCACAATCACACACAACACTGGGGTATTTGTACCAATATGTGACACAGGTCAATTCTCATTTTTACCCACATCCCTGCCCACTCACCCCCTCCCCACTCCTATATACATACTCTTTTATTTTTTTCCAAATCGTATTTTATTCCTTTTGGATATTACAAAAACTATCATACATTCTAGAGTTCCTTTACCTCTATATAGCTAGTTTTTGTAATAGCAGCCGTTCTTTGTGGAGTGAGATGAAATCTCAGTGTTGTTTTCATCTACATCTCTTGAATGACCAGCGATGTTGAACATTTCTTCATTTGTTTCTTGGTTGCTTCTGCCTCTGAGAAGTATCTGTTCATTTCACATGTCCATTTTTGAATTGGGTCTTTAAATTTGGGGGGACTGATTTGTTTACGTTCTTTATATATTTTAGATAGTAGCCCTTTATCTGACAAACAGCTAGTAAAGATGTTTTCCCATGTTGTTGGTTGTCTTTGACAAAGGAGCCAAGCATTCTCAGTGCATGAAAGACAGCTTTTTTAACAAATGATGCTGGAAAAACTGGGCTTTAAACTGCCAAAAACTAAAGGTAGACCTATCTCTTTCACCATGTACTAAACTAAAATCACAACGGATTCGAGACTTAAACATTAAAACAGAAACAATAAACCTGCTGCAAAACAGGTTAGGTACAACTCTCAGAGACATTGGCTTAGGCAGAGACTTTATGAACAAAACCTATATAGCATGAGAACTAGCAGAAAGAGTCAACAAATGGGATCTCATCCTACTAAGAATCTTTCTGCACAGCAAAAGAAACTACTGGCACCACTAAAAGACAACCAATGAAGTTCAAAAAAAAATCTTTACTAGCTGTTTATCAGGCAAAGGGCTTTAGGATTTTTTAAAGAATCATTAAGTGTTTCCTACAATTTTTCAATCCTCTCAAGCACAGTATTTACAATTATTATAGATGACTTGAGACAAACATAAATGCACAGGAGAATCATAATAGAATTCTATCAGTGACTTTCCTTGAGTCAGAAAAAGAAAGAAAAAACAGAATTATAAAATACCAAGAATGAGCTGGGCGTGGTGGCTCATGCCTGTAGTCCCAGCACTTGGGAGGCAGAGACAGGAGGATTGCTGAGTTCGAGGCTTGCCTGGGCTACACAGTGAGCTCAGGGCCAGCCTGAACTGCAAAGCGAGACCCTGTCTCAAAAAAAAAACCCAAAAAACAAAACAAAAAAAAATACCAAGAACCACAGGACAAACATCTTAGTCACAGATGGTAGAGCTCTAAACAGCCCCCTCCCCTCCTTCCACAGGAGCAGAGCAACAACTCATCGGAGTGTATGAGAAATGGGAAAATATGGAGAGCTTTTTAAGAAAGGGAGAAAGGGGATTTTTTATTTCATAGTCTATTTCAATGTTTGATACATTTTGGGCATATCATTTGGGAAGGTATAATTGGATAGGAGATAATTTTATCAGAATGCAATAATTTGTTTAATTAAGGTCCCCCATGAACATCCTTGAGAACATAAAGAACTGGTCAAAAGAAGGAAATTGTACTCATTCAATGAAGACTACAAATCCTCCTCCTCAACCCACAAATTGGTCCACAGCTAAACCAGATCACTTGCAATATCGCAAGTTTAGAAAGCTATTGAACACAATTACCATCATCTCATATCTCCTTACTCAACTCTCAGCGACAGGAAGTGAGGGCTGAGTGTAGGACACTTGGAACACTCAAAGTTTAATGTAACCTAAGCATGAGTTTCAATATTTGGAAGCTTGTTGAAGTGACACCTTATATCCCTGAATTTCCTGTTTGAGGAGTCAAGAAATAGTGCAGCTCAGTACAGATGCTAAATATTTTCAGCTCTGTGGGCCATAAGTCTTGGTTGAGCTTGACTTCTCAACTTTGCTGTCATATATTGAAAGCAGCCTTAGGAAATACACCAGTGAATAAACATGACTATGTTCCCACAAAACTTCACACACAAAGCAGGGGACTGCCTCAGTTCAACCCAATGCACCATAGTTTCCTAAGTACTGTCTACGTAGTTTTCTGTATTTTTCTTGCCTATCTGAAACAAGATTTCCTCTGTGATATGTACTTTTATACAAGAAAAGTAAAAGCCAAAATGCAAACAAAATTCAGTGATATAAATATGATTGGCTTGGGGTAAGTATATGCCTTGTTATTTTTTATGTTATTTTATTTTGAGGGAATTATAACAATGTGATTTCAAGTGGACTCTTAATCTCTAGGTATTAGTTACACATTGAAATTGGAATTGAACATAAAAGATTTTTTTATATATTTTGATGTGGAGTGTTTTTATTCCAAACATTGGTATTCTATTTGCAATTTTGGATTCATAACACCAAACAGACTGTCTTTGGTGTTAATAGAATCAAAGTCTGTGATTTGATCATATGTGTTTGATAGAAACAGTGGGTGAGATGAAGTTCAAGCAGCAAGTTTGATTCTGAGATAGCAGGAACCTGTATGATGGACTTGGTCCCGATATCCGACTATTAAAATGTGACAACACAGATTTCTGTTTTTCTCTTCCAACGTGATTGTGCCAGAACTTACATAGGCACCTCCATCACACACACACTCGTGACAGGAGTTGCCTCTTCTTTGCAGTTCATTTGTGCCTTAAGAACCCAGCAAAGCAGCCCCGTTATGAGATGATCAAAAACACATGCACGGTAGTATTTAATGAAATACAATGATTTTCAACCATCTTGTCCTGCAGAGATATTTGGTCATGCCTGCCACACATTTTCCAGGGACAATTTTAGTTGTCACACCAATGAGAGTGCTACTAGCGTCTAGTGTGAACATTGTACAAAGCACAGCGTGGTCACACAACAAAGTCTTATCCAGTTTGAAATGTCACTAGTGAAAAGGCTAAGAAATCCTGACTAGAGTGATTCCAATATGGTCAATTTGGGACCTGAACTTTAGAGGGCCTTCTCCAGCCCTCCTCCTATTATATGGATACCTAAGCAGCAAGAAGTCTACTGACTGAAAGACAAGCTCATCCTGAACCAACATCTTGTCTTGCAGCCCACATCCTGCGTACCCAGGAGCTCTGAAATATCTGAGTCGGGCCTGTAAAAGTTGCTTACAAAATCTGCCTTCATTCACTTCTTCGTAGTACCAGCAAGCGTTGTGATCAATGTGAAGACGGTACATGTACACAGACTCCATCACAATGGCAGGAATAGCACAGGGGCAGTGATCAAAGGTCCTTTTGAATCTTGTCCCAGCTAAACCACTGTTTGCTGTGTGCCAGAGATGGCCCACTGTACCAATCCACATTAACATAGGTTTCAGGGGCTCATGCGTATTCATCTACAGTCTGTTCAAGTTCTATGCCTGTTTCCACACTGGCGTGTGTACGTGTGTGTATTGATGGATAAGGACAAGGTAAGCAGGGCCTGTTGGCTCAACTATTGTCCCAGGCCAAACTGGATTAATAGCAAATAGGTGAGACTCAGAGCTTCAGAAATCCACAGATACTCAAAAACTCTACGGGATTTTAAAAGCCTGCCGGATGCTACAGATCTGGCTCTGGTTTTTTTCTAAGATAGTTCTGGGGATCCTGTTATGGGCTTAAATTCTGGGGTAGAGATTTAAAGAAAGGAACCAGAACACCCAGCATCAGCACACTATGGGCCCAATTCCCAAGGGCAGTATTCTCTTTGGCCGTATTCTACATACACCAGTAAGGAGTCAGCATTTTATCCCCTGATGGGGCTGAGCGCCACTGCTTACTAGTCAGTAGTTCACATTCATTCACTTGCTTGATCTGGGTAGCCTACAGGCATCCTTGCTGAAAGCAACAGAAATATTCTTAAAACATGATTTGTAATGAATTATTGCCAGTGGAATCCTATCTAGGTGTATGAGAGGAATAAATTACTGCTTGAATATCCTAGGCATCCCTTAATTATATTTTCCTATATAATATTTATTCAAAGCATTGCACAATGAGGTTGCATTAAGAATCTTTTTAAAAATAAAAATCTTTAAATAAATTTTTATATTCCTCTACTGATTCCACTTTAAAAATATCCATCTTACTAGAAGAAAAACCAGTTAAGTATACACCAACACCTGCCCATAGATACATGCTTTATATTCAGAGCTTTTTTTTACATCCTACTGCAACACTTTCAACATAGAGATGGTTTTTAAAACAATTATGAACTGCTTTGTCCACTACTGTGATCAAATGTTCATTTGTTACAATAAAATAGTTTCTGAAATAGGTAGGAAATTTATCCTTTATAAGCGTTGTCATTGATCTGTCTAGATGAACTTTAAAGTAGAATTATGCCCGGCTCCACACTGTGAAAGTCTGAGTTTACAGGACACAGCTGTACCCCGTAGGCTGATAACTTTGGCACCACTGTGACCCATTACCGACACTGGGTTGGGTTGCCCAGCACACAAGAGTCTCAAACTCAAAACTGCATCAGAATTACCTGGGAAGATGGTGAAAACACAGATTTCTGTGATATTTAGATTTCTGTGATATTTTTTATCCGTTCGCCCTGGAATGGAGCCGGAAAAGTTACATTGTAAAAAATTCTTTGAGATCCAGTGTCTGCCAGCCTGGGACCAACAAAGGAGCAATGCTTCAGCGTTAGGAAAGGCCAAAATGCTCCATCATCAGCCAGGTGATGAATATTTTAGCCATTGCGGATGGTGCTGCAGGGAACCAAAGAACACTAGGTTCTTTCAAAGGTCCTCATTTCAATTGTTGTGGGTTAATATTGTAAAGTGGGCTTGCCAGATCACATATGGGACCCAGATTTGGAAGGAGACTTCATGCTGTTTTTCGCAGTGGCACTGCACTGGCAGCAGCAGGCTTCAATGGTTTCAATTCCACACTGCTTCCAAGGCATTCTGTATTTTTTTTAACATAATAGCCATCCTGACAAGTGTGAGCTAATACCTAACTGTGGTTTTGATTTATTACAGCACAATTCACAAGAGCCAAAATATGGAAACCACCTAAGTGTCAAGCAAAGAAAATGTGTTGTACGTAAATAGTGGAATATATTCTGGATTCTAAAGAAGAAAATCCTGCAATAATCAAGAACATGGGCGAATCCTAAAGATGTAAGCTAAGTGAAAGAAGCCAGCCACAGAAAGTTAAAAAAATTTGCATGATTACATTTATATGAGGTCTCTAAAATAGTTCAGCCTGTAGAATCAAAAAGTATAATGGAAATTGCTAGGAGCTGGGAGTGGGGGAGTTACTAATCAGTGGGCATAAAGTTTCAGTCAAGTGAAACAAACTCTAGAGAGCCGTTATGCAACAATGTACCTAAAATAAGCAATCTAGATATTGCACACTTAGAAATTTGTGAATAGCATGGATTTCATGCTAAACACTCTTATGATAAAAAGGATGAACATATTCTGGAATTTTTCAATTTAACATTGTGCCTATAGATATTACTGTATTATGCACTTAATCTATGTAGAGGGTATATAATATTGTTTTCTTCCACTGATAAATTTTTACTCAAAAATTTAAATATTTTAGTCTGGTGGGCTATTTGTTCTCTGTCATACTCCTCAGCTCTGCTGTTGAAAGCAACCATAAATAATATATAAATAAGTAAATATGGCTGTATTCCAATAAACCACTACTCACAAATAGAAGGAAAAGTGGAATTTGGCTAGTTGATTGTAGTTTGCCAACTAGCCTTTGGGATAAAGGATCTTTAAATGACCTTAATCTCATTTCCCCTTTAGAAACCTATACTGAAAATCCAGACACCACATTCACTATGAGACACCCCAACCATCCCTCTGGGTGTGTGCGTGTGTGTGTGTGTGTGTGTGTGTGTAACTGTTTCTACTAGTGTCAATATAGCATCATGTAGCAGGCTGGGAAGAGAAGAGAGATTACTATAAAAAAGGAGTTTTAATAGGGAAGTTATTTAGTTTATCAGAGTGAGTACCAAACTAAAAAGATTTCAACATATATCTTGTCTCTTTTCCCCTTCCTCTAACTCTTTTTCCAACTTTTTATTCAGAAATCACATATCCTTTCTAGGATAACACACTGAATTTAATATCTTCCTAAAGTTTCAGTTTTCAAATATTATGGTACAGTTTATTTTGAGTTACTTGCTGCTGGTCTCATAGGAAGAAAAGAGACTTCAAAAATAAAACACATAATAAGAACATTTTTGGAGGAGTTTCTGTTACTGATGTCTTTGTGATATATTTAAAAAAAAAAACCCCAGTGTCTCTGAGTTTCATCTCTGATCTTTCAAGAAAAAAGGAAATTTCAGTTCCTTCCCTTCAAACAGATAAAGCAAAAATATTTTATAGATAACTTGCATTTTTAGTTCATTCGAAAGTGCTAAATCCACTGGATAAGAAGTGATAGTTCAGTTTCTGTAATTCTGTTACAAAGAGGAGGTCAGGAATGAGGTAGCCAAATGAATTATCCATTTTTGTTAGCACAGAGTCACTTGCATGAATGCATGGTCTCCGTAAAGTGTCACATGTTTTAAAATATTACTTTATGCAGGCTTTCAAAATTTTCCTCAAGCAAAAAATGATAGTTATCTTCCTCTTAAAAAGTATCAACTCAACAAAAGAAAGGTTCAGAAATATAAAAAGAGCATCTGGTTCAAGAGAACTCTCTATATTCCTCCTCATAATACTATTTCATGTTAAACTAAACGTCCTACACACATTAGTAATACAACACCTTCCTGTATCTTCAGTCCAAAAAGAATAATAGTGTTCCCTGAGCATTGGCAGCGAGACACAGTTTCCTTTTCTCCTTTAATCTGCAATTCTGCACAAATTATTGAGAGAGTTTCCACTTCTTGGACTTTGACAGGCACTTTGATCATTCAGTTCCTGATATTAGAAGCACCAATTGCAGCAAATACCAAGACACTCAACACAGAGCCTTAGGTAATCAATAGAATTTAAAAACCAAATAGAAACTTTACAAAATTAGACATGATGTAAGGCACGGACTCTAATGTCATTAAGACAGTGCAATAGGCTGCTGGTAAGGTAGAAATATTTCAACTTTTCAGACATCACATGTGTCTGAATAAATTACATTGGAAACATTTTCAAACTCTATATAAAAATGACAAGATGGGAATGGACGTTTGAGTCTAATCAGATTACACGAGACTTTAACCCAGCATAGAACGAAAAGGGATATTCTGTATCTCAAGGCATATAGAATATACAGAATTTACCTGTTTCCTTGATGGCAGCAGTTCCTGGTTCTGGGCCCCTTAACCTGTAGGATTCCAGAGATTAAGCATCTCTGACAGCTCTTTGCCTCCTTATCCATCTTTGGTTCCGGGTTGTCTCACACGTGGTGCTCTGAAAATCAAACTCCTTCAGAGAAAACCTCAGTCACATTACAACACTTGAGCTTTGGTCCAATACTACATACTCAATGGCAAAGCGCAGGAAACTAGTGTTCTATATATAAACGTAGCTCACTGTCTGTGCTGTGGATATTGGAACACTTTTTCATAACTAATATCCTTTGTCTTCCTTAGAACTGGGATTTGAGTTCTAAGGGGAAATCACATGAAAAGTAGGTTACCCTATGTAGTATTGTTTGTTCAAACTGTATAGGATTACCATGCCAATCTTGCTCTTTAAGGATGCAACCAATTTTTAAATTTTAAAATTAAAAATAAATCCTTTTCTTAGTGGAATTTTAATTTTATATATTTTTTTCAGATGTATGCCTTCTTAGGGTAGATTTATTGAAGTAATTTATCTGTCAGTGTGTGAATAAAATATACATGGTCTACATTTCATAATAGATCATTCGTTTTGTGGCACTAAAGGATTGACCCCAATTATATCAGAAAGTGGCTCAAAGCCCTAAGTTCATTTATTTTCTCCTAATTAAGCTGTATAGATTCATGTATAGTACAGATGGGCTCATTTGGGCCATTCCCGTGGGCTCCAGGTCCTTGACTGGATTTCTCCCATCTCTAGCACAAACAGATCTTTTGCACACTTCCACATCTGTGGGTGAATACTGTAAGCTACTCTTGTAAATTTCTGTGCACACATTAACTTTATTTCCTTGTAGAACACTGTCACAGGGGATGTGGCCTGGAAGTGTGTGTTCTTGTCAGTGGGTCTCATCCTCCGCCCCCCCTCTGTCTCTCTCTCTGTCTCTCTCTCTCTCTCTCTCCCCCCCCCCACTGCCTTTGCCTCTGCCTCTGGGTTTTTTGTCCTCTCTGGGTATATCAGGCATTTTGTCCTAGCAATGCAAACCAGACTAATACAATAAGCATCTATGATATTACTCTTTGAACATCTGAATTTTTTCAAAACAAATTTTCTAACTGTCAGCACAACTAATATTAATTTTGTTAGTAGAACAAAGCCACTGAAGTGTTTTGACATATATCTATGTTTAAATTTAATATGTGTTTTCCTCCACTATAACTATAATACATTGTTGTATTTTTCCAGTGGGTTAGCTAGACTCTCAAAAGGTACAGTCAGCAATGTCATCATAGTGCTGTTCACAGGCCTGACAGTACCATCTACCTAGAAAACGTTCACTGACTGATTGTTGAGACCACTGACTTTTTAAAAAAAATTCTTCTATCTTAGTTTTGAAATTTTTATTAGTACATGTCTGCAGTATATAATTGTTATATATTCATCATGGGGAGTAGGTGTCTGCACATAATGCATCTTAATTCTTTTTTATTTGTGTAAGTGTTATTGAGGACCTGAAAGATTTTTTGGAATAACTGGGACTGATTTTCCAGCTGAGAACAGGAAAATACATAAATATATTCTATATCGAAGAACACCGCCTTCTCCCCATTTCAGTAATAGGGTAGAAGATGGTACTTAAAGAATATTTAAAGCTCAGGAGAAAAAACCCAAAGCCACTCTCAATGGGAATTTCTGAGAGAAAGAGCCAGAATATCCTCCAGCCTCCCCTCCCCCCACTGAGGGTCCCTGTTTGGCTAGAAGCTCCAAGGCAGTGAGCTGAAAGGCAGAACGAGGACTTTCTCACCAGGGCAGACCTCATACAGACTGCCCACGACAGCTGCAGCTTCAATCAGAGGGAAGCCAGGAGATTGTGAAGTGGGGAACAAAAAAATGTCTTCTAATGGCGACTTTAATAGGACTCTGGGAATATTTCACTCCTCCCCTCCCCCTGCAGGCCTCGTTGGCTCCTGTCCAAGGAAAGACTATTAATTAATCCAGTTGGTCAAACAGTGCCTTTCAGTGGACTCTATTAAGGGGTAAAAAACGACGTTCAGGAGTCACAGCCCACTTCCATTCACCACTACTCTACCCTCATGATTATCCCAGCATCTAGGCAGTCTCCCAATATTGTGTGATCTATTGGGCTGAGGAAGAAAATAATTTGACTTCTGCCAAAAGTGAAATTTCCCAGCTGAGAAATATGCAAATATTTGAGTCTTACAGAAGGAGATCAATACATGATTGGCAGCGGAGGGTAATGGCGCCAGCTCCGTCCTTGCTGAGGGATATTTCACCTGGGAACTTGATCTTTAATTTTTTCATTCTAACTTTACATATTTGAAAATAAGCTGATATTACAGTGTCCCAGTTCAATTTCCAGAAGTCAGGTGGGGGGGACCAGAAGCTACATGTACCCAGTGGAAGAGCAGAGGTGTATACTTCTTACTCCTGGTGAGCCTTCCTGAGCTGAGGATACAGACAGCAGCGGATTGTTCTAGCAGAAACAGGGTTTCAGGTGTCTGCACTTCAGAATGGGGACGGAGCTAGGGCTCCTCATTCGGTGTCATCGTCTTCATGGGTTTCCATATCCTGTGCCCTTGAAGAAATGCTTCATCTTCTAACTGAGCTTGTTGGCAGTTTTCCAGAATTGACATCATCATTTGATCATTACTCCCACTGAAGATCTTGAGAGGAAGGTTTCCCTAACCAGGGAAAACCCAAGACCAACCCAGTACTCGTGAATGCAGAAAGTGGCAGCGGGTGTGAGTTTAGTGATGATGCAGGCAGATTTTATAAAAAGGAAATTTGGAAAAACAGATATCTGTAGTTGTTTCCTCTCTTATCAAATACGAGCATTAATCTGTAGCAGACTAAAAATGCTAATTCAAAATAAAGAATGTTAACCAGAAAATTCATTGTCATGTTTCTTAACTGTTAATGGTAATAGTGAACAATGGTTACTACTGTTACATTAAGAATTTCTCAAATTTGGGACCTCTGGGACATTCTTCTGTACATATAGGAGGGAACAGTACATGATAAAAATGAAAAGACATGTTAATTGAAGCCTAAATATCTCTTTCACGAGACCTTATTCAGAAAAGAGGAGTTTAGACAAAGTATTTCTGACTGCCCAAAGAAACAAACCCCAGAGACTTGGAGACAGGGAATTAGGAAACTAAGGATCAGCATCACTGCAAGGACACAGGCTGAGTGTTGGCTGGACTGGAGTTAAAGATAAAGCTGTGGCAAAACTGGAAATGTCACTCTTAGTAGAAAAACACAGCATCAGGAAATACCATATTCTTTTCTTCTTTGGAAATTCCCCAAAAGTACGAGCTAGCTGTCTAATAAATTATTGAGATTCTCTTTGTTACCTAATAGGCAAGGATGCTCAGATGAAGAGTGTATTATTTATAATCAGATTCCTAGGACCAAGGGATTTAGGCCTAGGGATTTAGCTCAAGTTGACCGGGAATCTAGCTCAAGTGATACCACACCTACGTCAGAAGCCCAGGGGCCCATGTTTGATCTCTGGTACCTCTAAAACAAAAAAACAAAGCAAAACAATATAATCAGAGCCCTGGTTACAGTAAAGAATAGAAAAATAATTATCTCACCAGTGCTAATAATCTCCTCTTACAATTGTAATTATCAAGTTATACCAGAATGTTTAGATCCTTGTGATAAAGATATGAGCTGCGAATACTGGTTTTTTTTTAATAAAATGGAGTATTATTCTGCCATAAAGAATGACAAGATTGATTCATTTATGTGCAAATGGATACACCTGGAGGACACGCTAATGCATGAAATAGATCAATAGATCACAGATAGGCAAATACCGGATCCCCTCACTGATATGAGCACCTGTAGATGCAAATGAGCTCTAGAAAATATGACAGTCTTTGTAGAATGGGAAATTTCCAAAGGATATTTGGTGTGGGGATGTAATGAGGGGAAGGAATAAATATGATTCTGAAAGAAAATAAAAGAGCATGTATATAGGGCGTGGGGAGGTGTGGGTGGGTGGGGATATGGGTAAAAATGAGAATTGACTATGTCATATATTGGTACAAATTCCTCAATGTTATGTGTGATTGTGAGATATATATAAATTGTACCAATAAAGAATTCAATTTAAAAAAAACAGTACTTGCCCTTATCTAAGAGACAGCAAGTGATTCATTTCTATTCTAACTAGTCACCTATGGGCAGACGCTCAGACTTGTGGACTCCACTGGGACTCATCTGGAATCTTTTGTACGTCCTGCCTGATGCTGTTAACTGGATGCCTGCTTTCAGTGTCACAGCTCCGACTTTCATTGTTGGGTATTGAAGACTTCAGGCTTCTGTGCAGCAGCTGTTCCAAATCCTCACTATTCTAAGCATTTAATAGGAAGGTGGGAGTGATGATGAAGCACTGGATTGTTAGCCAAGTGGAAACTTTCATGATCTTAAGCTGTTGGAGTCATCTTTCTTCTCAGTGGACGATCTTTTCTCTGTGATTACTTACTGTCTAGCTGAATCCAAATGCCAGGAGGTTAAATATTTTGAGAACTAGCACAAAAAAAACACTTCAGCTAACCATGAGAACCACAGCTCTTCTACAAGGCAATGATACTGCCTGGCCTACTCATATTTAATTGAGGTAGTATTTATATGAGCATTTCTCAAAATGTTATCTCCCATCAGCAGGTGCAGCATCACTGAGATCTTGTTAGAAATACACACTCTCCAGCCCTATGCTAGATCCCTTAATTGGGCTCTCTGGGGACAGAGTCCAGCTTTAACAAATCCTCTCCAGGTTTCTGACGCACACTGAAGTTTTTGGGGAAACTAGTCTATAAAGACTAACAAATCCTGACTGTTTCAATGGACTTGCTGGGTCAGTTGACCAAAAATAGCATTTGTGCATCAAGAAATCTTGAACTATTAAAGTTTCTCAGAGAGCATGATTCTCATCTGTGAACTGGTACTCCAGAGTTTGAGAAAGATTCTGGGCCATAAGCACAAATACATACAAACCTATGATCCTAAATTCAGCTTCCACAAAGTCTGATGAATTGAGGCCAGTGAAATGGTGGCCCCTGACAGGATCATTGTCAACCCACTCGGTTCAGTCCAACCACCTTCACTGCAGTTGCTCAGTTCATTCACCAACCTACTCTGGATTCCAGTTTTCTCTCCTTTCAAACAACATGTCCAGTGACCAGTAGCTTCCTCAAGTTTCCTGAGTCCCTCAACTTTCACAGAAGGTGAAAGAAGACTGGGCCATGAACATATAAGCAGCCTGGAGACCTTCAAAGAAGGTATAACACAGACGTGTGCCCCAAATACGTCCTCAACAGAGACTACTGAATAGAATACCTGCTGTTAAGCATTTGAGAAAAAGTTTGTTTCTTGGATCACCCCCAGACAAGATTAATGTAAGCTTATTAGATTTATAGATTAAACCATGAGAAAACACTATATATATTTTTAAACAACAGAAAAAGAGAGAATATAATTCGACAATGCCTAACAGTTGCTTGTGAATTCAACAAAAATACGCAGGACACTACATTAGTCACAGTTTTTCATGGCAGAGGTCGCTGTAGGTGTGAGTTGATACACATCTTGCCATTAGTTTTCTTTCCATCCCTGAGGGGCTTTACTCCCCTCTCCATTTCTAACACTTAGCTCTTGCTCTTATGTCTAGCTGAACTTTTAATTCCCTTAATCTTTTAAGAGAATTTAAGTAAGTTCTTCTTATTTTCTGGTTTTATCTTGGATTTACCTTTTCTGAAAAGTACATTGCAGACAAAGCAATCAGTCCATTTTTAATTTTTAGCCTTTCCATCTTTACTGATATCATCGCGGTCTTCATCTAGATTAATGTGATCTAGAGTCCAGGTGGCTTTAGAGTAGGCTCAATGCCCTATCAACTACTGCAGGTAAAATATTATGAAGGTAACAAAACACTAACTAACATGTCTTCATAAATAAGTTTCTTTCATATCTTCTCAAAATAAAACAGAATCTTGGAAGCAGGCAATTGATGGCTTTGATTCAGACCAATTGCAAATACACATACAGGAATTCTAGCTCTTTCTATCCTGCTGCTTCAGTGTCCTTAACTTGTGATTGATTTCATGTCTTCACTATCCCCCTCATGCTCAACCTCATCCACCTCACAGGTAAAGGATAAGGGCTGTGTTTGCAGGTATCATGCTTACAGTGAAGTCAGGAATAGAAGAGTAAGACATGCCAGTCTGCTTTAGCCATACTTTCCATGAATATAAACTATGCCAGAAGTTGCACAGCAGAAAGTTGTCTAAACATGTGTCTTATGGGCTTTGCTTGTTGTAGGACAATCTAAGAAAATAAAATGCAGGGTACTTATTACATGAGCTGCAGGCCCATTTGTTGAATAATGATAGAAGGGAGCTCTATTGTAGGTCAAAGAAGAAAACATTCCCTTTTAGAACCCTTTAGTGACACTAACATCATGGACACAACTTGATATAGATACCAGATTACCATACCTGATCCATTTTTAACAGTCTCGTCAAGCCCACATATTCATGCATTTAACTTTGGAATGAGGAGGAATCATAGTTTAAAAAGTTAATGTCCAGTATTTTTATACTCAAATTTGTAATTGAGAGATTAATGTAGATGTCAGTCGGACAAAGAATATAATTTATAACTGGAAAACACAAGACCTAAGAAAGTGCATTCTATTTACTGTCTGGTGTGGTTCTCCCAACTGGAATTTATGCATGAGTTACAAATTCTGAGGGAAATAGCACTCTGGCTTGTGGCATCTGCTCCTGAAAAACTTATTTTATGAAGGAATAGATAACAAAATCTCACTCCTAGCAAGCTGGTCCCACAGAACAGGAACCAAACAAATCATGCTCAGCTTTTTCTTCTGGATTCTTCTATCAGTTCTGTCTTTTCTCCTCTACTAGGGAGAAATGGGTAGGGGGTTGTTGAAGGACTAGGGTGTTACTCTCATTGAAATCCTTTTGTGTAGAAACACACAATCAGGGGAGGGAAGCCACCTCTTACCAGCACAAACAAAGGATAACATAAATTGTTTTCTAGGGCTGGGGTTGACAATCATTGGTAGAACAATCATTGGTAGAACAGGACTACATGCCTAAGGCTATGTAGTCCCCAGCAGCAAAATAAACAAAACCAAAAAGCTATCAATAATAATGTTTTTATAACCTCCTTGCACATTGATCAGTCGTTTTCTTAGCATATGATGCCAAAGACTTGTATCTTAAGAAACTCCATGGCAACAAGGTTACAGCATGCTGTGACACATGGAAGATATTTCTCCAGAGGGTGTGTGCTGGTGGCACCTTTCAAAGAGTAAATAATTAATGATGATGGTGATGATGATGAAAATAGCAGTAGAAGCTCTACTATGGAAAGTATTGCAGAAAAGAAATTAATTTTTCAGTAAAAAATTAAAAATGGAAGTATTAAATGATATAAAATAAGAGGAAAAATAATGATGAGAGGAGATGATTAAAAATTACAGACAATGATAATTTGGTGTTTTTAATGACACCAGGCATTCTAGAAGATTAAGGAAATTGGGGAACTTTCCTAATTAATGTGGCTATTTAGAGATGAGAGGCAAGAGACAGAGAGAGAGAGAGAAGAGACAAAGATGCGATGGAGGAAAAAGAGGGACAGGAGTAGATGTAGACTTGCCTCATATCCGTGGTTCTTAAATGGAGCTCTACTGTCTGGCCAAGCAGCTGGCCTGGTTTTATAAAGTTAGCACACAAGTTATTACTGAGTGGGATGATTTTAGTTTGGGCAAATTTTTTCCAGTTGTCCATAGCTGCTGACTTCCAACCC
Organism: Thryonomys swinderianus; assembly: GCA_004025085.1. Classification (NCBI taxonomy): domain Eukaryota; kingdom Metazoa; phylum Chordata; class Mammalia; order Rodentia; family Thryonomyidae; genus Thryonomys; species Thryonomys swinderianus. The sequence goes on along the minus strand of PVIC010000353.1, from coordinate 7,060 downwards.
CTCTGTTATGAATTACACCTAGGTGTCCCCCAAAGCCTCATGCACTCATAGATGGGGATTTTGAGAGGAAATTTTACCATGAACGCATGTTAAGCATAAGTGGATTTGTTCGGAGCCCTTCTGGGATCTGGGGCGGCCTCGAAGGGGTTCACCTCTTCCTTGCTGCTCCTTCACTCTTTCTCTGCTTCCCCATGGCTGTGTTGGGAGCTGCTGTCCTCCCCGATGGCTCTCTGGCTTTCCATCCTGTCTTGGAGCCAGTTAACGATGCACCTGTGAGCCCAAATGAGCCTCTGTTTCCTTCAGTTGTGGGTATCACGTGATGTGTCCCAGCAACGTGCAGACAGTTGTTCCACCCCAAAACCAGAATGCCAAATATGATGTGGAAAACAAAAAGTGATTTTTTTTCCAAACCTATCTAATTGGAGATAAAAATGGCCAGAAGCTGCATCTATTATTTACCTACAATATTAAGGGGAATTTTTTTCATTCATTCTTTCTTTTTCTAACTAAACTTGTTTGCTGTGGCCAAAACTAAAATATACCTGGAAAAGTATCTAGAGGCTTTTTTTTCCTTTTAAGTGGTGATTTTCTTGAATAACCCCATACTCAACGATGGATCAATTGTTTTATTTATTTCTTGATGCTGCTGTCTTTATGTAAAATTAATGGTGTGAAGTGCATTAAACAAATACAATTTCGATTTCTGCTAATAGTTTCTAAAACAATCTGTAAGACTGCTATAACTGTCAGTGAGATTCCTTTTAATTTTGTTTTATTTTAATAGGTTGTCCTCTCTATATGGACTTTTGGGGGGCAATCGATTATGTTATTTTCATTCTGGTTTTAGTGACTATGGGATTTATGCTTGTTCATATCAATAGAGGTCCATTTTTGTCTCTCAAGTATTCTCATCATTTTAGACATGTACGTGTGCCCTTCTTAAAGAACAAATTTAAAAATAAAGTTTACCCAAAGTAAACTTTGGGTGCGAAGATGTCTCAGCCAAACTCCAGTTGATTGGCCTTTAAAGTACAAGTTGTAACATTCTCTCGAGTCACACCCTTGATAGACTAGCACAAAACTCCACACAGAGAACTAAGACAGCACAGATGATTACCCAGACAAATAGGTCATGGTGTTCCTCACTGCCCATAAACAGTGGCCAAAAATTATGAACAGAAGCAAGGCCACTGGTGCCCACAGATGCTTGAGCATGATCTCCTTCTGGCTTATGAGTGGTGGCGGCTTCTTTTCCAACCATGTATCTAGCTTGCTTCAGCTTTACAGCCTTCTAAAGAAAAAGTATTCAGATGGGGCTGGAGGGTTAGCTCAGTGGTTTCGGTGCCTGCCTCGCAAGCGCAAGGTCCTGAGTTTGATCCCCGATAAACCACATACAGTGCTGGGCATGGAGACTCACGTCCACCAGCAATCAATACCACATACCACAGTGCCGGGTGTGGTGGCTCACGCCTGTAATCCCAGCACTCGGGAGGCAGAGACAAGAGGATTG
>PVIC010000352.1:105753-131227 GCA_004025085.1 Thryonomys swinderianus | reverse complement strand
TTTTTTTTTTTTTTTTTTGAGACAGGGTCTCGCTTTGTAGTTCAAGCTGGCTCTGAGCTCACTATGTAGCCCAGGCAAGCCTCGAACTCAGCAATCTTCCTGCCTCTGCCTCCCAAGTGCTGGGATGACAGGCGTGAGCCAACACACCCAGCTTTTTGCCTGGTTTTTAAATTCTGAATTTACATTTTTAATCACAACCAGAATGCTACTACACAATAAAGCATAAAGGCATGAAGTAAAACAACACATCTATATGATCGTTTTGAATGGTTCTGTGTTTTTAGCCCCAAATGAGCAAGATGTAAGTGTCTGGGCCACTGATGCTTCAATGGGAATGTTCTTGAGAACATCTGACATTGTCTGCGAGTGACATTTGTGCTTGTCACGACGGTGACTGGGGGTGTGCAACTGGTGCGTTGGTGGGCAGAGCCCAGGGATGGTTGCAAAGCACGTGAGAGCGCCCTCTCCAGGATCACAAGCACAAAGAAGTCCCCACCCGGAAATGTCAGTACGCAGACGCAGACAAGTTCCGGCTCCTCCTTACAGGGGTCACGTTGGGAAGCTTCCCCCTATCTAACCAAGGGAGAGCGAAGGTTGGGAATCTGCAGGAGAATGAACCAGACCGGGTCACCAAGGCCCCACGCATTGTGACGAAAGCGGGACTGTGATCCACAGTGCGCTGATACTGCTCCTTGATTTGTATCCCTTTGGGAAGAATCCACCCCCAATTCCTGCCTCAGTTACATAACTAATAACAGCACAATTTCTCTCAGCCTGTTTCTTTTTTCTCCAATAGAGGCGTATCCAGGTTCTGGGGAGAAAGCTGTCCCCAGCACCTGCACAACAGCACAGGGATCTCATCCGACTGCTACATAGGGGAAGTAGTCCACATAGTCAAGAAGAAGTTTTAAGGAAACTGAGGGAGGGGAATGGGAAGAGGAAATGAGGCGTGGACAACCTGCAGTGGTCCTCTTTCTCCTCAGGGGATGTGTTCGAACACCCCCTGGATACCCAAAACCTCAAATAGTACAAAGCCTTTATGCACTGTGCTTTTTCCTACCCACTCATGCCTGTGATAGAGTTTAATTTATAATAAAGTCAGTCACATAAGAGATCAACACTAACAACAATGAAACAAGCATAACAACATACTGCGATAAAAGTTCTCCGAAAGGTATAATTTATTTCCAGAAAAACAAATTATTTTAGAAAATTTCTCAGATAACTGAAGCCATAGAAAGCAAACCCGGTTAAGAAAGAACTACTATAGCTTGTCAGCTTTTGCCAAGTCCCACGTGGTAATACCCGTTGTTGGGCAAAGAAAAACAGCAACAATATCTGATGCCTGGCTTTCCAGCTAGAATATTCATTTTTTCCAGTAAATATTTGTTGCGCTCAGCTGCCACTGCTCTGCCCTCGCCCCTCTGGCGTGGCATCCGTGGACTCGCGGCAGGAGGTGGGCTGCATGTGTGAGATAATCCCAGAAATACAGCCTGGTCATCTGAAAAAAAAAAAGGCATCTTTTTCTAATTAATTGCCAAGGAAAAGTAAAATGTCTTTCTGATACTTTGTCACCAAAACTCCTCTCTGGCTTCGGAACATCTGTCAAGAATATATATTTCCAGAGCTCCCAATGGTCCAGATTTTAACATGCAGCTTAGTTAAAGTTTCACCCACACACTGCTCTGTATAGAAACCTCACGGAAGGGGAAGGGGTTGGGTTTCCTGACCATATGCCGCCCCCCCCCCCCCCCCCCCCCCCCCCCCCCCCCCCCCCCCCGCCCATGGTCCTGTAGCTGTGGGTGTGTTCCCTGTCCCAGAGTGGCCTCCCAAGGAGGAGCTACACACCCCACGCCCACACACACACACTGTGCCCTTGACGCCCTACTCCGCAGGCTTCCATTTTGCCCGGCTAAAATTAAGTTTTACTGGGACATTGTGGCAGGGCATATGTTTGACCATTGAGCACCATGTGTGGCCATTAGAAAGAAAAGGAAAATCAATAGGGCTTCATTAAAACAGCAGGCAGTCAGGGCCCAGCCTGCTTAATTATGGTTTCAGTAGCATTTGCTTTAATTGGAAAGAATAAAAGAAGTGAAGTAGAGTGAATGAAGAAATTAGCATATCTATCACTGTTGTCACGTTGTACCTTGCCCTTAAAACGCCGTTCACTCTTTCCTATCCCTGAAGCTGCTTCCAGTCCTGAGAGGGGAAAAAAATACAGGCAGGGCAATTAGCAATTCCTCGGTGTCCATCTCGGCAAATTTCTAATTAGTGTTTTTTATAATCTTGGGAAGTCATTTTTTAAAATCTGCTAGGTATGCCAGATATACTTTGCCACCCATCTGTTAATTACTCCAGCTTGGTGCAGTGCAGGCAAGAAGTAGCATCTTCTTAGGCCACACGGACACGTAAGCGTTCAGAGGTCCACGGCAGCTAAAGTCTCAGGGGGCTGCCCCTGCAGACAGTGAACTGCAAGGGAAGCTCTAAAACCCCGAATTCTGCTGAGCAGAGCTCCCAGCAATCTCAGACATGGGAAGTACCAGAGCAACGAAGATCCGCAGACATCAATTATTCCAAACCCCACCACATCCATTTTACAGCTGGAGAAACTGAAGCTTGAGGTCCCCAGACTAGGATAGGATACAGCAAGGAATGTTTTTCTGAGTTGTTGTTTTTTTTTTCTGTTTCTTGGCCAAGTCCAGTCTTCTGTCTTCTGCCCCAAAATATTTCATCTGGAAAACCTCCCTTATTAGAGGAAAATATTCTTATGAGGGACTTTTATTCATTAAATCTGAAATGTTTTCTTCTATACCACATAATCCAGATGACTCACCCCCCCCCATATGACTCCTCCTTTGGGATATTTAATGGGTTAAAATCAATCTATGACTAGAATTTAGTTAGAATGTCACCAAGGACGGGTTTCTAGTTCATGCCCATTGAGGAGGGAATGGCAGGTTCCAGAAGCGGGGTGACCTTCTCGGTGACTTGGATTCTAGACAGAAATATCAAATGCCTAATAATTCTTGTGACTCTTACAGAGGACACGGAGATGCCTAATAGTAAGGGCTTCCCTCTTGTGAGAGTCTGTTCCATGCTGTGCCCTCATGGGAGTTCTGTTGTCCCCACTTTAAAGATTAAAGACCCAGGTAAAGTTATTTACCCGCAGTCCAATAAGGCATGAGCTGAGATTTAAATATAGTTGGAGTCCAGGGGGTTTCTTCTGCTGGTCACTTGGCCTAAGGGCTGAGTACACCGTTCCAGAAGCTGATTTTCTCCCCAGCCAATGCATGGGCAGGAGGGAGGCCCTGGTACTTGCCAGTGCGGCCCCAGAAAATTTACCCAGATCAGGTGCTTCTGTCCAGAACACAAAACAGAAACCCCGCTCTCGAGTGACAGGCCCCCAGGACAGCAGCTCATTGTGCATGTGAGGAGAACCTGCCATGTGTCCAGGATGCGGGGCCGCCCGCAAGGTCAGGGGAAGTGGCCAAAGGATGACAGGAAGACCTCCATGCAGAAAATTACAGGGAAGCCACAATTCATGGTCCCTTCACAAAGCGATCATCAGGAAGTGCATCATTGGCTCCTCACTAGAGCGTGCCGGGGTCCTGTCCTGGGTCAGTCCTCAGGGCCACCTTGCCCTGCAGGCTGGGAGGCGGCGGGAGAGATCTGCCAGATGGCCACAGAGTACCTCGGGTCCATGGATGTGTGGATTCACAATTCTTCAATTCTTACCTTGAGCGCTTGCCCCTGGCTGGGGGCAGATACACTGCTGCCTCTAAAATCAGTTGTTGAAGGGACCAAAGTGCATCATCCCCACCCCCAAAAAGACAGAGTGACTCTCCCAGGCCTATGGAACCCCAGTGGCCTGGCAGCTGGGCATCTTGGTGAGGGACGTGAGGACCAGGGCCACACTGCTGCAGAGAAATGTCAAGTGCAGCCCCTGAGGAGGTTCCTGCAGCCTGGGGAAGCTCCCTCGGCTACCCACACCGGGGAGGCAGAGCCCACTTGGCCCCGGTCCATGGTCCCCTGGGTGGCCCGCTCTCAGTCCCCTCTCGTCTTTGACTCTTCAAGCGGAGGAGGAGGACTGGTCCCAATTTCAAAGCTCTTCGAGCAAACCACCTCTCCCCAGGCCTGTTTCCTTATTTAATCAATATCGCTTCATTCATCCAGCCAAGGCAGCCTATCCCCTGTGACCTGAGGTGCACCTGACTCCGTCATCTCATGCCCAGGACTCAGACCCTGAGGCTTTCACATGAGGAAAGAAAGAAACAAAATTCATTCCAAAGAATGGAAGATGGACACAGTCCTGGGGGAGGTGGGGGCCGCTCATTTTAAAAGAGGGAGGCAGCCCAAGCCTACGAGGGGCCAACCAGCTCCACGAGTGGGCACACAAGCAGTTATCAGGACCACAACATGGCTGCAAAGACTGCAGTTAAATCCCTCTGCACCCATGCGGTGGACGGGACAAGGTTCTAATTACCTCCTTCAGTGAGCCTGGGGTCCCCGCCTCTCTCTGCAATATTTTTCGGAGGTGAGGACACTTATCACCAGTACCCCCATATCCCTCAGCCCACACACACAGGGGAGACCGCCAGATCACTGAAGAGATGAGCTCTCTGCGTGGGTGGTAAGCAGAGGCTGAGCGCCTTCGCGCTCTGTCCCTCTCTGTGGCATCCCCAGCACCCCCTCTTGGCCTTGGGTCCTTGGGGCACCACCCGTGGCACCAGGAACGGGAGATGATTCTCTTTCGGACCAGAAGACTCCCTGAGCTCCTGACCACAGGCTTGTGCGAGCATTGTCTCCACCACCATATGATCCGGGCCGGTTCTCCACGCTGGGGCCTCCGGACACCAGCTCTCCTGTTGTTAAAAAGTGAGACGTTGCTTGTTGGTGATGGGGTCGGGAGGTGGAGGTGTCTCTCTACCATCGACACTTCTCTCCTTCTCTGGGGATCGGGGAACCGCAGGTACCGGTCCCAGGCGCGAGCCGTCCGCATTCAGCAGCTGCCCATCCCCTCCGCGCCCGGCTCCTGCAGTGCCCGTGGTTGCGCCTGGGGCTGCACCATGGCCTTTCCAACGAGTGGGAGGCGATCTTGGCGCACGGACTCGTCTCCACAGCCGACAAGCAGCCGCTGCCATTAACAAGGACGAACATGGCCCTGTGCGTGGCTCGGCCAGGGCACACATCACCGGGGTAGTCATTAGAGGGGGAAATATCCTCCAGGCAGCTTAGCCGCGGAAAACCATTTTCATTGAAAATATACATTTGTAATTGTAAATGGAAAGATTACCTGTAATAGCAGTAACAGACCCATTTCCTAATAAGATGAACACTATAGCTGACGACTGAAGCATCTGTATAGAGCTACGTACACCATTTCTGTACTGCAGGCTGCCAATTTGTTTCAGCGGCGAAAAGCGTGATTTAGTGTTTGTAGCATTACCATCTGTTGTCGTTATTACAGAAATTATATATAAACCAGTTAGTAAACACTTTGCCGCATTGTCTGTTGTTTTGATAATCACCCATAATAACATCTAGCATCAATATGGTCTTTAAACCCGATTTGGGAGTTAATGGAATAAGAGGAGGCAGTCTGTATATGCACTGGGGTAATGTCATTAGGAATGTTTGTGAAGAACAAATTAAATCAGTTGTAAATTGTGCTCTCAAGTCAGCCAGAAAACCAGTCTTGTTCAGGAGAAGGGATTTATATTTTAACCTCGCACAGAAAATGCACTTACGCAGATTAAAATAAAATAGGGACTTCGCCGATGGATGGAAGTGGTAATTGCCAGAGCCTTAATGGCTTCCTGTTGGCTGTGTCATGCAGTGGGCACAGCTATTTTAAAAGTTAACCGGCACTCGGGGTCATACTTTCACTGATTCAGTCATTAAACCAGGCTAGACATGTCACTAAATGGCTGATTATTCAAATGATGAGCCTGCTCCATGGTTCCCCTGTGTCGTCTTTTGAACACAGGGATTTTCAGGGATGATTCTCATAAAATCAAGATGAGTTGGATTCAAGTACCAGTCAATGGTTGCACTGGGCTGGGGCCCGGCCCATCTGGGACAGCAGCAGGAAACTCCACCTGTTTTCCCAGGAAGAGAGGAACGTGCCAGCAGCCATGGCACCAAAACTTGAACTTGAGTGTATGCAGGGTTTCCGGGGGTGCCCGTTTGCGGAAGTGTCCAAAGGGAAGCCATGGTTAGACAGAAAGGTGCTGTCAGGAAGGGAAGGATGCAGAGCCAGGGAACCTGTAATCCCATCACTGGACTGTCGGCAGCATCGTCAATTGCACTGCTATGTGGCCAGGAGGTAGCAGAGAGGCAGCTGGGCCCCAGGCCTGCTCCAGAGCCTGCTTCTGACGGATACCTCTCCTCGTACATGGAGGGTACTTCCAGGGCTTTCCTTTGGGCATCTGCATAATTCCTTCTGTTGCAGGGAGGCGTGCTGAGACGCGGAACAGGCCCACCTTGTGCGAGTGGAGTCCTACAGGTCTGGGAGGGGTGGAAAATCTTCCTACAGCCTGGAGCTGCGGAGCAGGTGAGACAACAGGGCTGCTTGCCGAGGTGCTCAGAAGTCAAGAATGTCCCCGTGCAGGGTGTGGCATTGTGGTGGCAGAAAGGATGGCAAGGCCAGCTCCAGAGTCAGTGCTGGAGACCAGAGAGACAGGCTGCAGGGCGGCAACAGAAGCTGGTTTGAAGGCCGGCAGGAAACAGGGCGGAAGAGGTCTCGTGACAACTGCTACCCTGGCAAAGACGATGCAGTTGTAAGTGGTACCCGGGATGAAAGGACCATGGCATCCCAAAGACCTAACAAATTTATATCTTTGACCACAGTTTGCTGTGACCAAGAGCCTAGTGCAGTGTTTTCAGGAGGACAGACGTAAATAACTCGCCATGTTTCTGATGGTTTTCGGTGACACACATTATGAATTCATTGTTATTTTATTTTAATGTTTATCAGTAAAAATATAAATAGCTCTTCAAATTCATACTATAAAACACATTTGGATTACAGGAAATCATTTTTAAAAGGAACTTAAATAAAAGCAGTACGATTACTTTACAAATCTTTTTAATTTTAATTCTTTATTGGTACAATTTATATGCATCTCACAGTCACACATAACGTCGGGGAATTTGTACCAATATACGACACAAGTTAATTCTCATTTTTACCCATATCCCTACCCACCCACACCTCCCCACCCCCTATATACATGCTCTTTTATTTTCTTTCAGAATCATATTTATTCCTTCCCTCATTACATTCCCACACCAAATTTCCTTTGAAAACTTCCCATTCTACAAAAACTGTCATACTTTCTAGAGCTCATTTGTATCTACAGGTGCTCATATCAAAGAAAAGATCTGGTATTTGTCTATCTGTGATCTGTTTATTTCACTTATTAGTGTGTCCTCCAGGTGTATGCATTTGCACATAAATGACTCAATCTTGTCATTCTTTATGGCAGAATAATACTCCATTTTATAAAAAAAACACATGTTCTTTATCCATTCTCCAGTTGTTACTTTACAAATTTTCACTTGATCTTAGCCAAAAGGCCGAGAAGCGATTACTTTATAAATCTTAAGTAGACAATCATACAGATGATATAAAGACATGGCAAAAAAAAATTGTAAAAAGAATGAAGTCTAGGACTTACAATAAGGAGTCTTGGCTCAAATTATCAAGTGACCTGGGATGACACTGAACTTCTCCAAGGTTATTTCCTCATGTACAGTATGAGGCTATAGCTCATGCACATGGTGCACAAGGTCATTACCCACCTGCAACACTGGAGGTGCTCAACACAGCAGGCCCGGTCCCTAGCAGGGAAGGACTCTGGCCCCTTCTTCCCAGGAGTGCCACGAACCTCACTCCCTGCCTCATAATCTGTGTTCAGGCCCTATGTGATCAATGACTGGAGACCGAGGAGCTAAGTCCACCAGTCCCTGCCATGCCAGTGACAATAAAGTGGTCCTTATCTCAAGGAAGTCAGGGCCCTGAGAGCCAGAAGTGGGCCCTGGGAGTTCTAGACCAAGCCTGAAGTTTTCTGGCTTGGGTCTAAGCTGTGTCGTAATAAATACGATTTGATACATGGAAAGCCGAGTCCTTTGCTGAAGGTCACACGGTTAATGCCAGAACAAAGATGTAATGTCTCTCAGTAGTAAAAGTGAGCTTTGCAGCTCAACCCAGCTGGGCCGTGGGGCAGACACCACTATCCTCAATTCTATGGCACACATGAAGGTGAGGCACAGAGAGGACCATTCGCTTGTCCATGGTCACACAGCTAGGCAGCGGCAACAGCCAGACCAAGAAACCTCGATGCCTGTCTGTAGACATCAACCTACTACACCGGATGTCAGCCAGCTATGGCCCGAGGCCCAAATACGTCCTGTCACTTGTTTGTCAGGACAGGAGACTCAACAATAGTTTTTAAATATAAATGGCCAGGGGGGAAAAAATGGAATATTTTGTACCATGTAAAAATTTTATGAAATTCAAATTTCTGGGTCTATAAATAAGTTTCATTGGAACACAGCGGACTCATTTATTTGCATATTCCCCTTGCTGCTTTCTTTGGACTTGAGTGCAGCAAGAGACACTGCATGAGCCACAAAGCTTAAAGCGTTGGTCCTTTATAGGGAAGTCACCCTCTCTGAGCCGTACTGCCTTGGGATGAGTGGAGGCAGAGTGAAGAATGAAAGAGAAAGGGCCTTTGTCTGTGGGTATCATGCCAGGAGAGAAGGGGCAGAGGCAGGGAAAGGCTCAAGGAGGAGAGAGGAAGTTTAAAAAAACAGCAACCTTCAGTTGCAGATGCTGAATTCGCAAAGATAAAGGGCTGGGAGGCCTCAGCCTCTTCCAGGGTAATAACCACCAGGGTAGAACTCCAAACCCGAGGGAAAGGGGCCCTCTGAGATTGGGGCCCGGTAGAAATACTTCAGGTGTTTGAGTATTTTTCATAAATTCATGTAATTACTTTAATTAAAAATCTTTAAAATATTAATGGAGGGCAGAGTTCACAGAGCTAATTACAGCAGCTCCACTCAGCGCGTGTACTTATGACTCCGCCAGCTTTTCCGTTCGGAACCACTGCTTTTCGGGGGTTATCATTCACCCAAATAAATTGGCCATGAGCTGAGGCTTGACGGGCAAGTTTGCAGGGCGGGAACTAATTGTTTAATTGATTTGAATCGTCTTGGCTTATACAGGCAAGGAAAAAATCATGTTGTCATTTCGAGGAGGGTTGGCCTAAAGATGCTGGGCTTTCTGCAGCGCACGCCACCCCCCCCCATTAAAGCTGCACCATCCATCGCCACAGTTCAAAAACATAAACCCACATGTGGCTTTGCACCCGAGGTTCTAAGTGTCTTACTTAGCTCTTAAATTTGTGCCTAAATTTCCCCTCAAATGAGCTTCATTAATCTAGAAAGGAGAGGTTTTTGCCTGTTCGTGTGAATGTGTTTTAAAGTAAGCCTTTTCATTTTGGTGGCGTCAATATACAACCAGCGGCAATCGTAGGCTTACCTACCTTGGCTGAAATCCCATCATTAAACCAACTTCACTATTAGGGGGATATCTGGCTGGAAAATGCATTTTATCCCTGAAGAATATGCTATATTAGTGAGAAAATTACTCTAAATGGGAACAAAGCTGACAACTGCTGCTTGCAGACTAATGGCCTGGTGTATATATCGTACCCAAAAAGCATGTCATCACCCGGCTGTTGAGCAGATCACCGGCATCAGGTTCTGCTTGGCACAAATGGGACATTAGGGATGTTGAAAAGGTTTTAGGGATTTTTGGTGGCTTTCTCCCTCCCCCCCCCCTTACTTAAAGGCAATGGGTGCAATATCAGCATAACCCCAAAGCCCAGGTTAGCTCAGTGCTGCACTGCGCCCAGTACTGGCAGGTGGAAACGTATCCTCTCACTCTGTGTAGGAATTATTCAGTAGCCATTTAATGCAAAAATCTCATCCTGCGACTGGCAGAATATTTTCTCACCCACTGCAGAGTTGTTCAACTCAACCTATTCAGGGACTTGGAGGATGCCCTGGAGCCCCACAGACAAGATGGGATGTCAGGGCAAAGACTCTTTTTCACAAGAGAAAAATTGTGTCATTGCACTGCATGGTGAAAGCTGTGGCTGGAAGGAGGGAAGGAAGAATAGAAACCTAACAAGTCCCAGACATCAAAATGTGAATGCTGTAATAAGAAAAAAAAATGCGTTTGTTTCATTTCTATCCTTGATTCTATCTTCTTCATGAGCACAGATTCAAATTTGTGGCCATTTTCTGCTCTTATTAAGGGAAAAGTGGTATCGATCTTAACAATGTCCAAGAACACATGTTAATACAATGCATTTTCCATTCACCTACAAACAGAGCGGAAGTCACGTCAGTGACTCAGAACTTTCAAATAAAAGACCCCCTTGTGCTCTGAGTCACTCGACGAAGGATCTGGAAGGAGGGGTGGGAAACAAAAGCGACCATTAGAACTTCATTCTTTTTTTCATGAGCTTCTTCAGATCTCCTAATTCACATAATATCTCCTGTCAATTTTTTATTAGAATGTAATTCATCTACTAAGATAGCATCTTTTGAAAGCATTTGGTGTAGGAATATCTCTTACTGTAGATCCATGGTCAAAAATACAGACACTTGGGCCGGGAACGCCCATTAACCTCAGGATAGTTCTTTATAGGCTGAAATACATACACACTGAACTAAAAAAGCAGAAAGTGAACTGGGATAAAAAGCTAAGGAGCACAGATCACATCCTGGCAGTATGGAGAGAAGGAGATGACTCTTGCTACCCCAAGTATTGCTTCTTAAAGCCTCGGCCACCAACACATCCAAAAACATAACATGCCTGTTCTTCATCCCACCCACAGGCACCTCTGGCAGGAAGAAACAAGCAGTTTGCTTGTATCTATTCTGAAAATACAGACTGATATCAAATTCTTCTTCCGAGTTCAAAGATTCACATACTTTGCAGATGTTTTTAAAGCTGAAATTTCACTCACTGTAAGAAGGCCTTCATGAGGAACCACCTTATGGCCATGTAGTATTTAATTCAATAGGGAGTTTGCAATAACTTCTCCAATCACATGCATGAAGCTACCCTGTGACTAAGGCACTGTTGGGCCCTGCAGAGGCTCCAGGAAGTCCCGGCAGGAAGTGGATCTACGTGAGAAGACAGTGATACAGAGATGGAGGTACTGACATATTCATGCCCTAACAAAGCTCAGAAATGATCTCCTTCGAAGTGTCTCTTCTCAGATGAGGAATCAGCCCTCATGAAGTGAAGTCATTTACCTGGTCCATGGCAAAATCAGAACCACAACTATTTCATTAACCGTATATGTTTATTATACTTCCCGACATGCTTTGTACTTTGATTTTGAGTCTTTGAAACAGCCCTATTTATAAGTGAAGAGACTGAGCCTTGGAGGGCTTAGGTTACTTGCTTCAAGTCATACAATTTGTAAGAGGGCCTTGCCCCAATAATTCCATTTAGAGCCATCTGTTTTCAAAGCTAGATTAGGCTCTGCAAAACTAAGGTGCGAAGAAATATGTTTCCTGCCTGCACCTGTTTGAAAAACTCCAGTTCAGCCTCAAAGACTCACTGACTTCCTCCAGTCAGTGCAGCTTCTTCTGACTCCAAGGAAGGCGTTCCCTCTGAGGCTCTTCATCGCAGTACGGTTGCATCACATCTTTCCAGTTGCGCCTATTTCATTGGGTTTAATTCATGTGTCTCTATCTGCATCTTCACCGGGTCCTGCCCTCTGTGTCTCCAGCCTGTACCACAAGGCAGAAACCAGAAGGTCCAAGGGCATTGTCACCTGAACGGGTGCAATGATCTGCCAGCCCCAAACCTGGGGCCATTCCCTTCTGGTGGCACTGATCACCATTAGTCACAGTTGTTGCTGGCCAAATACAAACAGAAAAGACTCAAGGGTGACCAGAGTTTCCCAAGCCTTGAGCTCCAGCCAGACCTTTTAGCATCAAGCAGGTGCTAGAAGACAGACCCCTCTGTCATGAGAAGTCCTAAGAGGAACGGGCACTGGCCCACTTATAGAGGCAGAGATAGGGTTCAAGGCAAATATACAGCTTGCTGGTGACAGTGTCAGGAGTCTGATCTAGGTCTCTCTATACACCCTGCCACTCTACTCTGTCTCCTTAGAATATATGGAGGTTTGGGATGAGCCTATTGCCCTAGAATATTATTTCCTCTTGCAGAGGAGTTTTGGTTTTGATTAAATAAATAACTGTAGGCCTGAGTAGCCCTCTTGCTCACTTAAGTCTTGGTCTTATTTGCACTCATTCTCTGTCCCAGGGCACCAAAGATGTGTGTCTTGAACTTTCTGGCTTTTGAGAATCTAGGTGAACAAGCCATTGTTAAGGTCATGGCTACATGCCGAGGACATAAACTGGGATGAGCCAAAGGCAGCTCCAGGTACTGGCAGTCTTCCTAAGATCTCATTATTCTAATACGTAACAGCTGAGACAAACCTTGAGCCCTTTACATAACAAGTCTACCATGGGCCCATAGTTTTAACCTTAGTTAGAAAAGGAGAATTGTACTGACAGGAAAAGAATCAGCCACACTGTGATTAAAAATGCATATTGAAAATAAGACCTTTGCCTATCAAATTAATAAAAAATCTCTTTTAAAATGACACCAAATTCTTGAAGAGGGTTGATCAACATTCATTTTTGCTCTTCTTTTTGAGTTATAAAAACTCTTTATAATTCTGAGTATGAGATCTTTATCTATAGATATAAATCTATAAGACATACATGTAAGTATATAACAATATTCAAGTATCATGCCTATGGATTTGAATTTTATATGTGCGCAGCCTAAGACATTTTACCTAACCTTAAATCGCAAAGATTTTCTTTTAGATATTTTATAGTTTTAACTTTTATATTTTTGTTTATCATCCATTTGGAGTTATTGTTTGGTACATAGTCAGAATTAAAATTTACTTTTTCCCACAATTTCAAGTTGTTTCAACACAATTTGTTAAAAATACTATCCTTACTCCAGGCATGGTGGCTTATGCTTATAATCCCAGCACTTGGGAGACAGAGACAGGAGGACTGCTGAGTTTGAGTCTTGCCTAGGCTACATAGTGAGCTCAGAGCCAGCCTGAACTACAAAGCGAGACCCTGTCTCAAAAAAAAAAAAATACTATCCTTACCTCACTGAATTATTTTGGTATCCAAATATCAATTGTATGTTATGTATTTCTAGACTCTATCATGGTCCATTAATACTCATCTATACATATCCTGATATATACTCTTCCACTTAATATAAGCTTATGGTAGATCTGAAAATTAGATAGTTTTTTTAAAAATAAAAAAGTTTGGGCTTTGTTGATTTTTATAAGAAACATGTAGGATTTTGATTTCTCTGAACCATCTCATCTCTTTAGGAGAGAACTGACTTTTTAACAATATTAAGTTTCCAATCTATGAACATGGTATATTTCTCCACTTAGGATAATGTCTCAGAAATTTTTGGAGATTTTCTCAATAAATAAATACTATACATATTCCATGTTTGTCCTCAAGTATTTATTTCTGTTTTATTTGTGTGATTTTTAAATTTTAGTTCACAATTATCCATTGCTAATATATAAAAATACAATTGATCTTTCATACTGACCTTGCTTCTACACAATTATTAGTTCTAACAGCCTTTCTGTCAATTCCTTAGGATTTCCAAGTATGAATCATGTTGTCTGCTACTAAAAATTGTTTTACTCCTTCTTACACTGTGGTGCTTTTTATTTTGTTGAAATAAGATCTCGCTATCTAGCTCAGGGTAACCTCAAACTCAGAGAGTTCCTCTTCCTCCCTCTGCTTTCCATTTGCTGGGATTACAGATGTGTGGCACCACACCAGGCTTTTGCTTTGCTCTTGATCTTACAAAAAAAGTTTCTAGGCTTTCATCATTATGAATTATGCTAAAAGTAGTAGCTTTTTAGATGCCTTTTAACAAATTGAGAAATTTTCCTTCTATTCCTAATTATACACAAGTTTTTTCATTTTTCAAGTTTTTCTTCATCTAGTGAGACAACTGTGAAATTTTTCTATTCCTCCTTGTCAAAATGGTAATTTGCACTCATTGATTTTTTTTTTTTTTTTTGAGACAGGGTCTCACTTTGTAGTTCAGGCTGGCCCTGAGCTCGCTATGTAACCCAGGCAAGCCTCGAACTCAGCAATCCTCCTGTCTCTGCCTCCCGAGTGCTGGGATTACAGGCGCGAACCACCACACCTGGCACTATGGTATGTGGTATTGATTGCTGGTGGGCGAGAGTCACCAAGCCCAGCATTGCATGTCCTTATCGGGGATTGAACTCAGGACTTTACACTTGCAAGACAGGCACTGGAACCACTGAGCTAAATCTCTGGCCCTACACTCATTGATTTTAATATTAAATTAACTTTGTATCCTTAACAAATAAGTTTATTATTCTTTTATCCTATATTGAAAGATTCAATTTACTAATATCTTAAGAATTTTTTCATCTATATTCATGAAATTACCTTCAGAGAGCAGTACTTTTCTTATAATGTCAATGTCTCAGAGTAATTTTGGTTTCACGATAAAGAGGTTTGGGTAATAGTAAGTTTGGTAGAGGTAAAAACAGGGTAGGAAAAAAATTAGAATGTGCACATTTATGGGAAGAAATGACCAACTGATCTGAAACACATAAAGAAAAGCTTTACTAAATCTCAATTACAAGCTCAATCTGAGTTTTAAAACATTAATCGAATATCAGAATATTTTTACTTAAAAGCAAAACAAGCAAACACAAATCCAGAATAAGGAAAACAAAAATTCCTCTCTCTTCTAAGACAATTGGGGCTCTCAAAGTTCCAGAGTTCAGTTATGTGCACCATGTCTCAAGAGCACCTGGACTGGATCCCATGGTACCACAGTGAGGATGATAAGTTACCTCGAAATTAAAAAGTGGTTAAAAATGTTACTCATGGAGGAGAACAGAGATTAGGAAGGAGTGACAGGCTGGTTGTCTTCAGTCTCTATGGGTATTATGGGTATTAGGTTCCTGCTCACTGTAAGGACTTTGTAAAAGTCACCTCAAATTCTACTTGGAAGATGTCCATTTCCCTTTTAGTTTGTGCTCAGGGAGAATGCGCAGCAAAGGGAAGAGGGAGGGGTTTAGAACAGAGATATTCTACAGGGATTTGAATTCCCTTTGGCTAAATCCTTCTCACTGTGCTTCTGTTCTGTTCCATCTCATGCTCTGCTCCTCAATGCCCCTCTTTTAATTTTTTTTAATGTAGCATCTAATGTTATTTGGCAAAGAAAGAAAAATGTTAAAAGTCCTTACAGTTGTAGTTACCAAATAACTGGTGTAAGGCTTGACAAAGTTTTGGTAACGTTTTTAAAGCAGAGCAATTAAATCTAGTTTTTCATAAAACTAAAGTTGTTCAATTAAAGCTTTCCCTTTATTACAAGAGTATTCCATACTCTTCTTTTGGTGGTAAGATGCCTTACCTTGTATGGAATGATGATAATATATAATCTTTTTTTTTTTTGTGGACCCAGGGATCGAACTCGGGCCCTTATGCATCCAAGGTTGGCGCAGTACCACTTCAGCTAAATCCCGAGCCTGATAATATATAATCTTATTTTTATGATTTTACTCAAGAAAATGAAACATCATTAACCTTATCTGAAGACCCCTACTTCTTATCCAGTTACTTCTCTGTGAAATACAAAGTCTGCAGGAACACGGTCAGGTCACCATGAAACCCTCTCACCCAGTCTGTATTTTCTTAGTGTGCTCTTGACAGTGAAAAAAAGGTTAAGCCAGCTCACATCAAGATTTCAGCATGTCTCTGAAATACCCAAAATGAAGAATAGTTTTCATAATTCTTATTAGAATTTCAAACATGAACAAACTCTGATTTAGTCTGAAGATGCTGAAATTAGGCTTTCAAAATCAATGGTAGAGCAATTGAGCTGAAATGAGCTCCAGATCCTTTCTTAAACCTATAATTCATGTATCTCACTTTTGAGACCCTCAGCAAGGAAGGTTCTCTGGGCAGGCATAATTGTCCAGGGCTATTCAGGGAGATCCTGGAAAGACAGGAACACTCATGAGGTTATTGACAAACCCAAGGTGTACAGGAGAATCATACCAGGCATGTCTAACCTCCCCATTTTACCCAGGATCATCTCTGACCAGTTCGAACCCCAATGTAACCCCTTAGCACTTTCAAAGCAAATGAAGTCCTTTGAAAGCACTCAGGGAATAGGGGACATAGAAATTTTTGAAGGCTTCACTTATTAAGTAATAATTAGTCTACAAAACTGTTAAAATGTAGTGCCATCAAAATGTAAATATTCAAGTTGCTAACTCATAGTTTCTGCCTGGATTTTTCTTTTATGAAACCTACTCTGAACCAGTCTGAAAATACTAGTTCAGCCTCTGCTTATGTAGCCAGTACTGAGGAAGAAGGTTCACAATGAAAATGATTTAGACATTCTGGCCAGTTCCACTCTGAGACTGCAGAGCAGCCGAAAAGCTATACAATGTGGCTTTTGTTCAAGTGGCAATTAGCAAAAATTATAGAACGGGGGCAATGTCATTGTGCAAAGGATTCAGCCAAAGTAGACACAGACCAGTTTTCATTAAGCCAACCAAAAGCTGGAGAACCCTCTTTTAAAAAATTAAACAAGCTCTCAGCCTATTTGCTCCCATTATAACAATGCTGAGAAGTGTGCTTCTTTTCGCTTAGGATGGTACCTGGAGGTTGCTCAGGGGGAGGGGGGTCTTGCTAAGCATTGGGTCTTTGATTGACAAATGTATTCAAGGGGAAATTGCTGGTGTGATTTTATTCATTATTAGGAAAATGAAGGAGCTGAATTGTGCTGTCTTATAGCTTCTACGCCAGCAATAATAGTAGCTGTGGTTATTTTATTTTATATTTTGAAGCAGACGTTAGAATATGCAGATCCATTTTGGTCCCTATGGGGCAGGAAAGACTACAGAAGATCAGGGTAAAGGGTAAGAAAGCCTACTGGTGCACAGCAGTTCACTGAATCTCCAACCTGGGATGTAGCTCAAGGTTCATCTGATCTATCAGTGGGCTGTGTCCTTCTGTTGTGACTAAGAACCCAGGCGATGCTCCCTTCCAAACAGCATTTCTTCATGTGCTTGAAGAGAATGGTTGTGACCAACTACCCAACTTTTCCGCAAACTGAACAGCCTCAGTGTCTAGACATTCACAACTTTTCACTATTCCATCCATTTCCTTCTAGAAGCTTCTGTCTCTCACCATCTCATTCAAAACATAAAAACTGGGCTTAAATGTGGGAAAGAAAAGCCTAGATGTCTCTTACCTACAGTTAAGTCTTTCAAGCATCAAAATGCTCATGACTCCTTTGACGTCCAAAGGATTCAATAAGGATGATACCATGTGGCCAAACCTTTCTCCAGGTGCTTCTCTGGCTCCTCCAGGTGCTTCTACTTCTTCTCTTCTCCTCTCTCTCTCCTGGCCAACGAATAGATACAGGGGCCCTTTAAGAAGCCACAGCGAAGCAGATGACATAGATGACCCAGATGTTGCAGGTGACGCAGACCAATCATACATTGCTAAGTGCTGCTTCCGCCCTTATGCCCAATCACACCCCACTGCGAGCACTGCTCCCGCCCTCTCGTCCAATCACATCCCATGCCACCCTATATAAAAGCCTATAACTTCCGTAATAAACGGGAAGCTTTTCGACCAACACAGATTTTGGGAGTTGTGGCTCCGCATCCCCACTCACCCTCCCGAGGTCGTCGGATAATGGAGATGGTATGGTAACTGGCACAACCCGATGATAATACCAGAAGTCACACTGAGTGTTAGGATGAGCTTAATTCCATGGGACCTCAGAGTGGAAGCTTCTTCCCAGTATTCATATTTTCATGTCCATGAGCTACTGCAAAAGCATATGAATGCCAAAGGATCAGGAGCACAAGCCCAAGAGCCAGCTCTGCCTGTTCTTCCTTGAGTGACTTTATACATGGCATTCACACCTCTGTCAGACTCTGGCTCCTGCAGGGGATAGACTCCCAGAGATGCCAGTGAAGTCAGGATCACTGCAGAGTGTCTGTTAGCAGGACTCAAACTGTCATATACTCTGTAGTGCAGACACTAAATAAACTACAGCTACCATCCTGGGAAGAAGCTGATATTCAAAGGATGTGATTGGGCTGGAAAAGTTGACATTCACAAGACAAGATGACTCCCAACGTCCTGAGGTCCCTTTCCAGAAACACTTCATGGGAAGAGTATTTCTAATGGGATGAAAAGGCTTCTCCAAGTCTACTCTACATTGAGAGGAGACGTTGGAGAATCTACTACTGTGCGTGAAATCTTCCCAAACCTTTTGAATAATAGTGCTTGTCTATTTTAGCAAAAATTTAACTCTTGAAAGCATTTTACATTATTGATTTTTTACAAAATCTGCCCCAGGCAGAGTCCTGCATATATTTTTAAGTAAAACTCCTTCGCTCTCTATTTTTTAAGAATGGCTTATTCCAGTGAAAAGAGCTGGAGCTTTAGAACCAACAGACCTGATGTAAAACTTCATCTTACTACTTGCTCAGCTGTATGACCTTGAGTGTACCACTTGAGCCTTAATTTCCTCACCTGTAAAAAGGTGCCATCATCTGGGCCTAACTGAGCTCTGGTGAGAATCAAAGAAGATGCTCCTCGTGAAGCACTGAACAGACTTGGCCCACAATGTCATGCATGATAACTCTGGATCAGTTTGATCATTGAGTTTTACACCTTAGGATTACATGGCAAAGAGTCTTTCAACGGAGGTTTACATGGATAGAAAATACATCCTGATTCTCATTTTAAGGTGAGGAGTTACACTCTCACAATTTTGTAGAAAAATGCCCCCAGGTAAAACTACAGACTTGTCAACCTCTTGCCAGTTCCCCAAGCATCCCCATTTCTTCCCCTGGCTGGACATGTCACTTCGGCTCCTCTGTGCTCTGAGTCCTGCCCCTCTCTACCATCGATATGTCCCCTCACAGCTTTGGAAATAAATGAGTGCTGCCTTCTTGGATGGCCAGATCAGTTCCCTTCTCAAGGAGGAGGAAGAGTGAAATCCAGGTCACATCACCGTGAAGGCACATTGCACTCCTCGGTCCAGGATCATGGCAACTCATCCCAACAATATGTTTGTATACCCTGAGAGATCCGGCAAGAGTGTCCCGGACAGAGTCACTAGGGCAGAGGATCTGTGTAGTACAAAATGACATTTCCAAGACAAGTGACCACCCATCTGTGATAAGATCTGGACTTAAGGCTTGGCCCCGTGTTCTGTATTCTTGAGTCCTAGAATCTCCTCAAAATGGAAGACTTGGCTTTAATTTCCCCACCAAAGACTTCTGATTATCTTCACTGGAGAGACAAACTGTCTCTCAGATGAAGAGGAGATACATATATGTACCGATTTCCCATGATGAATGTGTTTATTATGCCTCACAAACATATCTTGATTTTTAAAATGATGTCTACAGACGTTAAATGCAAATCCAGTCTAGTTTACAGCAGAGGCACCAGGACATACATAGCAGCAAACTCTGTTTCTGTTGTGCTTCACACATGATCGTGCTCCAGTATAGCTCTCTATTTTCAACCAGAGAGTCCACTACATGAAAGTGCTTGCCAGATCATGACTCATGAAATTCAATATATCTGCGAAATATGAATAGGCTTTCACTTCTCAGAGCTGTAATCTAAGGTAGCACTCTTGACTTCACAGCTCCTTATTTCCAGTGGTCTGGGGAATAAAAGTGTCGACATCAGGAAGATCATTTGGATTTGCTCCTCTGCTAGAAACAAGCCAAAGTCACAATCAGGCCTTCAGAGCCAGTCTTGGGTTTGAAAAGCAGCTTTCCTGCTGGAGAGCAGGAGATCTGAAAGTCCTGTGAAATCTTCACACATTGGTTCCCCATCTCTGAAATGCGGACAGTGATCATATCATTGCCCTTCTACAGCCTTTCAAGGTCAGTCAGTCCCTGCTCCCCTGGTCCCTCAATTCTATTGTACTTCTCACAAAGTGGAGAAGAAGAGCTAAAGCTGGAGTTCTCTGACGATGGCATAGTCGTGACAGCGCGGGGCCTGAGATAATAGGAGTGAGGTACCCAGAACGGTGCCTGTAGGGCCACTGCCTCAGGAGTTATTACCCCTGGCATGGTGTTGGGCTTGGCCTCTCCTTTGCAGGCAAATTTGCATAGCTTCCCGCCAGCACCACCATCTGTTTGCAGGCGCTCTTCAGCAGCAGAACATTCTTGCCTGTGGTACAAAGTCGTAGTAATGACTCAGACGCTACCCTAAACAGATTGCAAATGTTTCCTCAGTGGACAAGAGGGTACACTGTAAAATGCAATGTTTCCTGAGGGTTTGAGAATTTTCTTTCTTGTAGTCGATCATGTCTTTAACAATTTAGGAAACAAATAGAATGCATCTTTTTCTCCTTTAATCATGACTAAATTTCCCTCCAGATGCAGAAATTCTAGGTTTTTAAATTCGGACCATCATAACTTCCAGCTTTTCAATGTTTCACAACATCTTAGAGCTATAGATAGCCTTGGGGACCATCTCGCTCAATGCCCTGACTTTCAAAGAACCAAGATCTATAAGGATGAAGTGATCTATCCAAGGTCATGCAACACATCAGGAGGAAAGCTGTAATGAACCACAGCCCTTTGGATCCATCATCCACTGTTTTGTTTCTTACTGGGGCTCCAAAGAAGACACCATAGGAACAAGAAAGAAATAAGGCTTCTTTATGAGATTAATGGCTATAACTGGGCTTTTGCCAAATGTGAAAGGTATATGTGACTTATTGGATTGCCTGGGTGTCAGATTGAAATTCACTTAGGGAACAGCTCAGGTGAAATTCCAGGTCACTGTAACCACTGAAAGAGTTCTTTACAATGCTACAGTGATAACCTAAGCAGTGGGTCACATAGGCATGTACATTTGACAGATTCAACAAGCAGAGGGCCTTACTCATACTAAGAAAGTATTAGTTGTTAGTCCAAAATTCAAATTTAGCCAGGTGTGGTGGTCACGCCTGTAATCCTGGCACTCAGGAGGCAGAGACAGGAGGATTGCTGAGTTCGAAGCTTGCCTAGGCTACATAGTGAGCCCAGAGCCAGCCTGAGCTACAAAGCGAGACCCTGTCTCAAAAAAAAAAAAAAAAAAAAACTACAAAATTCAAATTTAGCTGAGTATTCCATGGTTCACCTGCCAACCCCAACCAAATGGAGTTTTTTTTAAAGGCAACAGTCACCTATCAGACCCAAACTGAAAGCCACCGGTGTAGCTGTAGAAGAAGTTGCAGGTGCTTTTTTGAAACTGAACTGCTTCTGCCATGAGAGCCTTGTATGTCTTGGGGTAATTCTTGGCAAGAATAAGTCAAGGTTAAAGATTCTCCAAAGCGACAAGTGGAGTCCAGCTAATGTGAAACATAAAAATTCATTAATAAACTTGAGTTTTAGGCTTCATCCTCAGTTCAGTGAAAAACAATTTACAGAGCACCTACCATGTGGAGAAACACTTTTGTCTTCTGTTCACAAGGAAACTTCTTGAAAGACGTATCTACACTTGCTCCACACTTCCCTATCTCCTAGTCAGCCCATAACACATCACAGTCAGAGTACTGTTTGGTTTGTATGTAAGTGGAACAATTCTTATGTCGGTATACAATGATCTAAAAGAGTTTGTGCTCTTTTGTGATGGTTACAGTCTATAAAGTCATGGGGAATGCTTGAAATAATGAGGATTGCACAGTTACTCAGATGGGAAAGGCATGGCTGGATCCCCACAAGCCTCTGTCTGGGTGCAACATTTTTAAGACCAATAAATGCATGGCTTTGACTTCTGTGTGTTTCTGTTTAAAGATATTTAATGCTTATTATTTCTTCATTAAATTGAATTCACAATTCTCAGCACAACTTACTTCCCAAACTTATCCAGCACACCCTATCCTTTTTGTGCTTAGATATAAGCAGCGTGCTTCAGAACAACACCGGAGGGGTCCAGAGATTTAGCTCAGTGGTTCCGGCACCTGCCTCTTAAGCACAAGATCCCAAGTTTGATTCCCCGCTACCACATACCACAATGTCAGGCATAGTGGCTTATGCCTGTAATCCCAGAACTCAGAAGGCAGAGGTAGGAGGGCTGCTGTGAGTTCGAGGCTTGCCTGGGCTACATACTGAGCTCAGAACCAGCCTGAACTATGAAATGAGACCCTGTCTCAAAAAAACAGACAAACAAAAAACCCACACACACTGGAGGTCTCTTTTAAATGGTAAAATAACCAACACAAAGCAACAAACTGTAAAGACCTACAGAGCATCCACGAAGGGCACTTGTCTGCGGCGTGAGCACAGGAACGGAAAGGAAGAGCATCCGCTTGTCTGGCCTCTGCCTGGGATGTGCACAGTGGGTGACTCAGATTTCCCCCTGCTCTGCCCACACCCACAAATGGTAGTGAGAGCCAAATATGAATTATAAGTGTATTCTAGTGAGTCGGTGAATTAGCAAATGGAAAATCTGCAGATAGTGATGATTAACTAATTTCTAAGTCCAACAGGGGCTTTCCCAGCTTATCCAGATGGGCCTCTGAACCACATTTGCTGCGGTGATCCCTTCCCCCTCGAACCTCTCCATCCCTTGGTTTTTAGTGCCTCATCATCTCCCGGAATGTGTACTCAGATGTTTACCTCATGTGGGTCCCTCCGGCTATACTCCAACCCCCTTTGCAGGGTGACTTCCCCTTTATATTAAGAGACTAAATGACTCTGAGGTATATAGATGGCTGAGGACTGTGAATCTGAACACTGCTAAGCCTCCCTAGGGACTATGTCCACTAGTGGCCATCCACTAGAGGATGGTGGTGTGAATGGCCACCAGGAGCTATGGAGCTCCAAACCTAGTCCACGCCTCGTCAGAACCAGGGGCAGAGCACAGCTGGGACAGAGGCAGGAGGGACAAAACTTGAAGGGACCTCCTGGGCATCGTTCCAGATCAGATGAGTTGGTACAGTGGAGATCATTTGGAGAACTGATGGAGACAGTCAGGAAGCACAAGACATAAGCCAGTTGAGAGGACTGCGTCTTCAGAGATCCAGGTGTCCCTCCCAAAAGAGACTGAGAATAGAAAGCATGATGACAATGACTTTTAATCAGCATTTTGCACGTGCTTTTTAGGGCCACTTCACAGCGGAGAAAATGAAGAGTGAAACTCCCAGGATGCAAAAGGGAGAGATGGGATTGAAACCGAAGAGCTTACAATATTACCCACACTACCTGCTACCATCTCCCTGATCCCAAAGGCCCTGCCCTGCACTTGAAAAGCCGTCAGAGGTTGGCTGACTTCTGAGCACAGAGAAGATGAGTCTGGGAATTGGAGTCCCTAAGAAACAGGGCAAGAATTCAGTTACTGAATCTACTCTCCGGTAGTTACAGAATCAGCCGCTAAGCCCTGTGGCCAGAACCCACGTATTGGGGTTGGGGTGGGCCACTCAGGGATGGAACAGGAGATCCAAGAAGGCATCATTTCCCTGGGCTCCTTTTATCCTTCTGCAGTGCCATCTTAGTACGTGTCTTCTTCCTTCCTCACACCTGTCACCGTTTTGTCACTGGCAGCATCCGCACCTCCCATCCTTACATCCATATCCCAGACAGGAAGAGGGTACTGCGCCGATTTAAAAAGACACCAATCTCCCCCAGGCCCCCAAAGACTTCACTTACATTTCACTGATGGAACACAAGACCATGAAACAAGTAGAATTTTTCCAGGAGGGCATGCTGTTAACCCAAACAAGTGTCACACAAAGGGCCCTTCATGATCCCTGTCTTGACTTCAAACTGGCCCTTCAGACAGAGACGGGGGATACAGTGTGACGCAGTATAAGGGATACGGTGTGGGACACCATGGGCTAAAAGCCTCCCCTCTCACTCCGAGTGTAATACCAAGTTGGCACATATGGAGCATGTAGCACTGTGCCTGCTATGCGGTGGGCACTCCGGCACCGGCAGCTGTTGTCATTAATGTTTTCAACATTATCACCATCATCCATACGTTAATCTGATTTCATCAGTTTTTACTTCGTACTACTCTCTGGAAGACTTTGGCAACAGTAGTGACACAGCACGCTTTAGTTTTCTTCTGCTGTTGGTCTCTACTGGGACATCACGTTTCTTTAGTCCTCGTGTCTCCTTAAGCCGCTTTGGCTCTGACACTTCCTTGGATTTATTTATACATTTGGTGGCCTTGACAGTCTTGAGATGTACTGACATTTTCCAGAATGTTCCTCAGTTGGAGTTGGCCTGGTGTTCTTGATTAGAAACTGGAATAGTATGTTTGGGGAGGAAGATGACAGAGGTAGAGTGCCGCCTTCATCACATGATGTCAAGGTGCAGACTCAGTGTGACATCACTGTTGATGTCGACCTAGATTGATGGGTTGGAGGAGCGGGTCAGATGTCTCCAATGTTAAGTGACACCCCCTCCCTCTTTCCAGATCGTGGTCCAGAAGGAAGTCATGGTGTGCAGTCCGACACACCTCTACTTGCCTTTTCTCTTCTGTTTGTTTAATCATTTATTTTGATCAGTGTAGATACATGGACATTCATTTTATACTTTGATTTTTTTTTTTGAGACAGGGTCTCACTTTATAGTTCAGGCTGGCCCTGAGCTCACTATGTAGCCCAGGCAAACCTTGAACTCAGCAATCCTCCTGTCTGTGCCTCCCGAGTGCTGGGATTACAGGCGTGAGCCACCACACCTGGTACTGGGGTATATAGTACTTATTGGTGGTGGGCTTGAGTCACCACACCCAGAATTGTTGTATGTAGTTACCAGGGATCAAACCAGGGACCTTGCACTTGCCAAGCAGGTGCCGGAACCACTGAGCTAAATCTCCAGCCCTATACTTTGGATTTTTATCCAGTTCTATTTTATTTCCTTTATTGCTCAAACTGCTCCAGCTGTGCCCATTAGGAACTCTTTCAGCTTGTCCCTCCCTGTGGGTTTAGGTTTTCTTGGTGTTGTACTTTGCTTTTTTTAAAAAAGCAGTTTCTACTTTTATTAAGTCATTCTGCCATAGTAATAGGAAAGGCACAAGTAGACTGTCAGGATCTGTCAAAAGAATTCATTAAAAGAATACTTAGGGGCCGGAGGGTTAGCTCAGTGGTTCCGGCGCCTGCCTCGCAAGCGCAAGGACCTGAGTTCGATCCCCGGTAACCACATATAATGCTGGGCATGGAGACACGCCCACCAACAATCAAGACCGCATACCACAATGTCAGACGTGGGGACTCATGCCTGTAATCCCAGCACTTGGGAGGCAGAGACAGGAGGATTGCTGAGTTCGTGGCGGCTTGCCT